>CM026210.1:19455088-19689496 GCA_014839995.1 Xenentodon cancila | reverse complement strand
TATATATTTATATGTATATAACATGTATATATATATGTATATATACATGTAATATATTTATATGTGTATATACATGTATATATATTTATATGTATATATACATGTATATATATTATATGTATATAACATGTATATATATTTGTATGTATATATACATGTATATATATATGTATATATATACATGTATATATATTTGTATGTATATATACATGTATATATATATATATATGTATATATATACATGTATATATATATATATATGTATATATATACATGTATATATATTTGTATGTATATATACATGTATATATATTTGTATGTATATATACATGTATATATATGTATATATATATATACATGTATATATATGTATATATATGTATGTATGTGTATATATATGTATGTGTATATATATGTATGTGTATATATATATGTGTATATATATATATATATATATATATATATATATATATATATATATATATATATATATATGTATGTATCCTGGAAAATTTAATTTAGGTTTTAATGAAACACCATGTTCCACGTGGCTTAAAGGTTCATAGCATAGTAATGTAAAGGCCTCTTGTTATGCGGGAAGTAGGTGATGGCAACATTCAAAGCTCATTTTAATCCCTCTGGAAAGGGAAAAAAATCTGTTTTTTGATTAGAAGCTGAGCCTATTTCAGATTAGCTTTGGACTGAGAACATAAAGTTCTGTCAGTGCGGATCTTTTTGAATTTTATGAAAGATGAAGACACTGCCATTGCCTTGGAACACTGACCATAAAGGTCCAGTCAGATTGGCTTTTCTGCTTATGATGTTCCTAACTAGCCAAAAAGACCTCAATATTCAAGTGGAAGCTGTGATGAGAGTTGATCGAGATCTGATCGTACTGAAATTAAAGTAGTAGTTTATTAACCCTCCGGTCGTGTTCGCATTCAGCCCCCTACTTTAGTGTTCCCGGTCAAAATTGACCGGTCTGTTTTAACTGCTCTTAAATTAGCACACAAAAAAAATTTCACCACCAATTTTTTTATTAAACATTCTTTAGTTGAGAACAACATTTAAAAGTATTGTCTAACAACAATTTGTAGATGTAAACATTAAATAACATCAGTGAAAATACAATTGGGCACTGAAAATGAACTACAAAATGAACATATAATACAAAAAATAAATGGAAAACCAAACCCCAAACTCAACAGGGTGTGTGTGTGTGTGTGTGTGTGTGTGTGTGTGTGTGTGTGTGTGTGTGTGTGTTTGTGTGTGTATTCATGCACATGAGTGGCATGTGACACTCAGGTCAGAGTGGGCCTTGCAAACATAAGCATTACATTTGCAGCATGTCAGGCTCGTTTTGATGTCTCTAGGGGCACAGAGGCCACAACGCTTCCTTTTCTGGCAATGTCCTTGTTGGGGGAGAGCAGCCAGGGCAGCGGCTGGGGCTGGAGTGCGCATGCTCCTAACCAGACTGGCAGAGGCTGGTGTGCGGGGAATGTGCTGCCGTCGCTGTATAAGAGGAGTCACCAAAGCTTTCCCCAGGTCTGCGAGGAAAAGTCTCCTCTTGAAACTTTTCCCCTGATTCCAGGTTGGGTCGATTGCTGTCCACACCACATACGCGTTGAAAGCTGACACATCCAGGATGTTGTGGAACAGTGCCACAGGCCAGCGAGCCGTCATCCGCTTACAGGTGTATGTACCAGTAAGCTTATCAAGGCAGTCAACGCCTCCCTTATTCTTGTTGTAGTCCTGGATCATCAGGGGCTTCCTGTCCTCTGTGGTGCTGACAGCGGCGTCTTTGTGTACTGTGCTCATCAGGATGACATTTCTGTTCTTCTTGGGAACGTATGACACAAGAGTGTGAGTGTCAGTGAATGCAAATTGTGATGAGAGTGCCTGTCTTCCTCTGGTCGATACCAGCGCAGGGGGAAGTTCAGGCTTGTTCTTCCTCACTGTCCCTACCATGGTGAGCTTTCTTTTCAGTAGCTCCTGACCAAGAGCATGCGATGTGAAGAAGTTGTCACATGTAATATTATGCCCTTGGAGACCGGTTGTCATGTCCAGCACAACACGCATGCCCTGGTTTTTTTCAGCCCTTCCAGTACTAGGTTTCCCCATGTATACCTGCATATTCCAGGCATAGCTGCTCCTGGCGTCACATCCCAGATCTTTATGCCATATTTTCCTGGTTTACTTGGAATGTACACCTTGAAGGAACAGCGACCTCTGAAAGTAACCAGGTGCTCATCAACTGTCACCTCAGGGCCTGGATTGTACATAAGTGGTAGGCGCTCCACCCACTTGTCCCAAATATTCCTAATAGCAGCCAGTTTGTCATTTCGCCAGCGGATGGATCGTGTATCTCTGTTGTCAAATCGAATAATTCTTGAAATGACATGAAACTGTTGTAAGGACATGGTTGCCCGGAATATAGGCCTGCCAGACTCTTCATCCCACAGACTTTTTGTAGCCTCATCATTTGAGCGATGAACTCCAGCTAAAATCAACAGACCTATGTAGGCTTGGAGGTCTACCAGGTCGATTTCTCTCCAGGTGTCCCCAAACACACACTTCCCCTCCAGATTTGTCATCTCAAGTATAATTCCCTCAATGGACTCTGGTAAAAAGAGTTGGAAGCTGGACTTGATGTCATCCACACGAGATGCTGCATAACGCGTTGGTCCTGGTGTCATCTTTATGATGTTTTCCACTCTCGCTCTACCTCCTCGGTCCTGGGGGGATGATGACCAGAGCAAGTGTCCACTTTTGGACTGAAATGTTTCCTCAGGAGCCTGTTCTTCAGGTGCCTCTCCCTCTCCATCTGTTGACTGGTCAGTCTCCTCAGAGTCTGGTTCAAAATCTGTGATGTCTTCCAATTCCTAGACATCCTCACGTGAGAGGATCGGCACATATGCAGAAAGACATGTGTACCCACAAAAGACATTGTGTGTGTGTGAGTGAGTGTGTGTGTGTGTGTGTGTGTGTGTGTGTGAGTGAGTGTGTGTGTGTGTGTGTGTGAGAGAGTGTGTGAGTGAGCTGGGGCAGTGTGTATGGGGATGTTTTCTGTATGTTGAATGAATTTACTCTGGATACCCATTCATTTCCTATGACGGTCACTTTTGACCGGGAACACCACAGGTGTAACAAGGTTGATTAAAACACTCAAAATTGAATGAAATAGGTGATCATCACTTTTATATGTTCAAGTACACAGTGTGAAGGATATCATAAGGTCTTGAGGTAATCAGATGTAAAACATAATATTTATGAGTATTATAAGTTGTAAAACGGTCAGATTTGACCCGAACACGACAGGAGGGTTAAAACATGTATTCATTCAATGAAAAAGGTGAACTGACCCTCTAAAGTTGTGGACAACACTGTGCATAGCAGTCTAAAGATGGTTTCACTAATTTTACACAAGATGTAGGATGTATCTTTTTCATTCTTTTAAGTTTTGGTTGGGACCTAAAGATAACATTTTAAGTTGTATTCAACCACAACATTGATTGTTTCTGCTGCATTTGTGATATTTGTGGACTTGAGTTACAAGGAGCTCTCATCTGTCAGCTGAAAAACCTACACTTTTTTTTCATGAACAGTTGGCGTTGAAACTTTTCACTATCTGTAACTGATGACAGGGTATTCTGTGGATTATCTGAGGCACCAGTTACTGAAAAGACATGCTTACATTTTAAGTTAAAGAAAAATATAAACATTTAGTTAATTTCTCCCCATTAGCATAATTTTCAGATCTTAAAGTCAATTCAAAACAAAGGTATTTGCATGCCAGGAAAACACTGGACAGAACTTATCTTATTCTTTTTTTTTTTTTTTTTTTAAAGGAACAAACTCAACCTCTCTGAAGGTAGCAGCATATTTTTGATGGAAATGGTACAAAAGGTGGACATTTGAAGGGATCAAGCAGTGGGCTTTTTTGTAGTGCCAAAGTGCTGTCATAGAGGAAAAATAAAAGGAACAAAAGCTGTCCCAAAGACAAATACATTTGGTGTCGCTTGTCCTACTCTGTTATTTATCATCTTAAACTATATCTGTTCAAATTGTACATTTCTCATAATGCCAACTTGTTGAAAAGGCCCACCCCAGAAGTAATCAGGAAATGTTAGTCCAACATTGTATGTATTACATGCTGTCTGAACCCACTTTACAAGTCTGTAGGTGATAATCCACAGATTCAAAGCAGAAATCCCCGGCTCACATGGGGATATTGACAAAGACTAGAAAGTTCAGCTCAAAAGATCAAAGATTAGTAACTTCAGCTTAAAAACTAAAATCTTAACCAAATAAATTTACCTTATACATAGAGATACAAAAAACACATGAATTTGAAAACTGTTTATAATTGGGGTTGTTTTTAATTCTAACGTATAGTAAACGCTTTGTTAGTAAACACAAAATTGAAAAATCAGACTCAACCTTCTTAGTAACTTAATGTGTTCGGAAACCTGAACGAACCTATAGCCAATGATACCTATACTTGCACCATTATTGTGATGGGCATCATTGGGACATCATTCAAATCACAATCAGGAAAAAGTATATATTTGTTCCAAGAACAGCATTTTTTTCTTGGCAACACTTTATTGTACTTACATTTAGTGACTAAAAGAAATTAGCAAACACATGAAAACTCAGTACTCTAACAATTTGATGTACTTTCACGGTAAACCAGACGCCAAAGGAAAATGAAAGAACGTAGCATGTTGTTTGGACACGTGCAATTTTGTGGCGCTGCAATTTCAACTTCAAAAGTAATTGGGTACACTTGAAAGTTTCTTTGTGCTTGCAGCAGTTTTACCAATGAGGCTTGTTACCTGCTAAGTAGTAGATATAGCAGAAATAAATGCCACTCACAAAATATTAAACCAACTAAGGAGCTTTTTATAATTGTTGTAGACTCTTGTTGTTCTCAGAATTGTCTTTCAGAGGGAGCACTTCTCTGCCGTGAGTGCATGAAACATTAATCACAAACAGAGAGAAGGGTTTTGAAAGTAATGAAGTATAGACCTGTGTGTGCCAGATTGATAAACATGCTTTTGACTTTGTGATTGACAAGGACCAACCAGAGGAAGAGACACCTCTTATTAGCCCTTCTTCTGAGACTTCCATCATCAGGAAAAGATCAGCTTTGTCAATGGAAAAAAAAAAGAAAATAGAATAAATAAATAAATAAATAAATAAATAAATAAATAAATAAATAAACACCACTTTTTGGTCAAAGTACAGTTAATCTTGATATTTAAACAGGAAATAGTTCAATGAAGTCCAAATAAATACAGTTCAATTATATTCCAATTTATTCAATATGAATAATATAATATGAATACATCTTCAAAATTCATGTCATGTGAATTCACATAAAAACAGGAAAGGAACCTAACAGATTACATTACTGCACTTCAGTGCAAGCCTCCATCCTGAGCATGGCACTACCAACATTCAAAGAACACTAGACAAGCTTCACATCAGCTTGTTATGAAAGAAAAACATTGCTTTCGTAAAAACCTTTTTATCCTAACAATTAAAAATATGTAATCAAATGTAGGACTTTTAATTGCAGGTAATTCTTGTTAACAAGGTTGCACAAGTTCCTACAATTACACACATTTCCCATCTTGCACAATTTCTTTCTTGGTATGTGTGATTGCTGTATTGTCCTAAATATGGGGAAAGTTAATGCCTTCTAAATTGACTTTTGATATTTTGTATTTATTGTCGAGTGGCCAATAGCTGATCTGTACTTAGAGGGATTTCTCACTGACTTGATTTTTTTATGCAGTCTAGAAGTCTTATTCAAATATTCAGAAACAACGTGTACAAGATGCTGAGCCTTAATTTGACCACTACTTCCCCAAAATGAAAGTTTATAACCCACACTTCAGTGGTATCATAATCTGGATCTGAATTCAGTAGCCAAAAGTGGGATGTGGTAAAACATGAGAAGCATAAAATGCAGCTGACAAAACTGCAGCAATGTGTTAATGCCATCATGGAACAGATCTTGAATATTTCTACATTTCCAACCTCTTTTACAGTCCATGACACCAAGTGCAAAAACTCCACCCACTGTTAGTATAATGTTCCAAATAAAGTGCTTTACATCTGGCTTTCACTACCATTTATCAAACCTTGTATATGACTTTTGGATATCATACAGGATCACTTAGACATCATTTTATTTTTCATGATGGTGTTTAGGACTGATAACATTTCTTTGAAGAGCACAGGGATAGAAATCAAAGAAGCCCCTTTGCTGTAGGAATCCTATTAGCTCTTCTTCACACCTGGAGCCGTATCCCTTATCAGCCTGCATAGCAAACCGCTGTGTCTGAAATCAGACACATGCACATTGCAGCTGAAAATTGAAAATGGCATGTCAAAATAAAAACCACAGGGTACATTTGTGCAGCATCATTTTGTTGATGAATGAATTTTAGTAGATAGTTTAGCAATGAAAGCAAATTATCTGAAAAACACATCAAATCTGGTGAATTTATGAACTGATGAACTTAATATTTTAATTCCTGTAAAGTGCATGTGGGAATTTTTAACATTTAATATGAAACACTGTAGAATACAATCAAATTCACTTTGCATACAATCAAATCATTGAGTTTAATTTTCAATAGTTAACGATATAAAGAAGACACATAGTTTTCTTCTAATTAGCATGGTAGACTCACTCAGAAGTGTTTTTATAATAGAAATGTGACATTTACTTTATCTTAGTGATTTTGCCTCATACCTTCACATACCTTCAGCCAGTATTTCTGCTGCCTACACTGCAGCGATAAGATATAAATAATCTTACCTAGACAATCTGAGCAAAAGAGAGAGCGTTTG
This sequence comes from Xenentodon cancila, assembly GCA_014839995.1. Classification (NCBI taxonomy): domain Eukaryota; kingdom Metazoa; phylum Chordata; class Actinopteri; order Beloniformes; family Belonidae; genus Xenentodon; species Xenentodon cancila. Next base: position 19,682,629 of record CM026210.1, on the reverse strand, counting down.
ATTCCCAGTGTTAGATCTTAGGCCATCTCCCCAACCTCTTCTCTTCTCTTCACTTCTCATTTTATCATTATTTCCTTCTGGCAAAAAAGTAGCATCATTTACTGCTAATACTGTAAAGTTTATTGTCCACTACAATCTCTGGAGCAAAGCTGCCATAACATTGAGTTAATCCATGCTTGTTTCACTTTTGCCTTTGGGATGAGAAAAAAGAAGAAAGAGTTTAGGTAAGTGGTTGGAAGGAGGCACAATGCCCCAGGCAAAATTCCCAACAATGATTGAAGATGTAATAAGCCGGACAGATTTCAACAAGACTGTAATGAGCATAGTTGGTGTTCATGTGATGCCTTTTTTTTTTTGTTTTTCCATTTCTTTTTCTCCCAACTATTGATGGAAATGTCTCTTGAGAGAAAATATGTCTTCAGGAATGTCACCACCATTAAGTAGGCTGATTCCCTCATTAAGAACTTATTGTACAGAAAAGGCTTAACGGTTTTGGTACCAAAAAGGTTTTGATTGCTAGTTTGGTTTCCATAAGCCTGTTTAAGCTCTGTAAAGACAATATGACTGAGTCAGTGAACTGGCAAAGTCTTCTGGATGGAGGCAAAAAACTTCAAGAGCCTAGAAACAAAAGTCCAGTTGTCTTTAGTTCAAGCTTTAAGGATTACCATGTCCTCAATAGCTGAAGGTCTACATCAAAACTAAAACATAGACTCAAATAATATTGTTCCTTGACCAAAACATGTAGGAGTGATAAACAAAACCATTACTTTATAAGTACAAAATACAGCACACAATTACATTTGCATTTGGTTACGTTTACATTGGGTTGGCAATTGTTCCAAAATTCTTACCTTGCAAAGTAAATGATTGTGATGCTGTTAGTTTATGGTCAGAAACTGGATTGTGTCCGAAAGAATCAGTATGTGAATGCAAGCTGCTGCAATAAGAATCCAGGGAATGGTGGCTGCACTTCCCCTAAGGGATAGAATAAAGACCTCAGCCATCACGAAGGGGTTAAGTGTAAAGTGGTTGCATCTCCACTTTGAAATTAGCAAATTTAGATTGGGCATCTGGTCAGGATGCCTTCTACATTCTTCCCAGGGGAGATGTTTCAGACATCCCACTGGGACCTCTGGGCAGACCCAGAAACTGCTGGCAAGTTTAAACCTCTTTGGACCACCTTGACTGTTGATTAAGGGAAGAAATTATTTAAACGTTCTCCTCATTCTCTACTGTTTGCTCCTCCCTTTATTCTCTTTTTCAGCTTGCCTTCAGGCTTATTCTCTTAGTATTTAGAAAGTTCAGCTGCTTCCACGTGTGAACAAAGAAGTACATTTTAGTTATTCATGATAAAAGTACTTAAAAAATAAATGCCAAAACTACTACCAGATTTCCTTAAAAACTCTAGGTTTAAAAAAAAACAGATAAGCAAATTCCCCCAAAATTAGCGTATCTCTTTAAAAGTAGGATATTCTTGGAACTGTGCATCCAGTGACCCCATCAGACCCCATCAGACCCCATCAGACTCCATCAGACCCATCAGTCCCCATCAGCACAAACCTCCATGAGCATAGCTTATCTAACTAGAAGTTGATTGATACACCAAATGACAAAATAAACTCAGTAAATCAAAGATGTCATTACATACATGTTGTGACTTGCACATTTTTCTTCTGTAGACTTGGCTATTTAAGGTAAGACATGATCAGAGAGTTTAATATACCATAATTTGTGAATTATTCATCATAATGACTCTTTCCTTGATTAGGTCCACTTGGTGTGCGACATGATATTTTAATAATAATGTATTTAGTAATAATGTAATTGGTGTCTGTTTCTTAATTAAATGTCTGTCAGACCTAAGCTGCACACAGCACTTCAGCAGAAGTTCTTTCACACATTAATGGCAACCAGCATGAGTATTTGTGACTTAATCTTTCAACAAATTCTGCAGAGTGTTAAATAACATTAATGGGTAAAATGAGTCAAATGTGACTAGTATCCAGTACACTTTCTGCTGCTGGAGCTTGTAAAACATTCTTCTTCTGTAAGCTTTACTGACAGTGATTATTCCTATTTGATTACTACCACAAACAGTGGCAATTGATGGCAACAAACTGGTCCAATTTGTTGCAGAGAAGATATTAGTTTTCTGTCGGGCACTGCTTGGAAAACTCCACATTTACACCACAGTGCAGAAGTTAGTGACTCTTTGTATCCACTCTTTCTTAGTCTTAGACTTGATTACTGTATGATTTTTACATGCCCATTTCATGGCACTGATGGGGATCTGCCTATAACCTGATCTTGAACCAAGGACAGAGTGGCAGGACAGGGGTACTACAGGGGGCCACTTAGATTCATCTGGGGCCAGAACCCTTAACTCTACCCATGTATGACACCTTTGTCATCTTTTTTTTTCGGTATGTCTCTTTCACAAAATACACCACCTGTGTTTTATATATTCTTCATTATGTGAAACAATTAAATCCAAGTTTTAGAAAAATTGAAGATGATGATTCAGAGACTAACTCCAGCATGGTGGCATTACTGTGGAGTTTGTCAACCAATGCTGCCAGAATTGAATGTTTTTTGTGCAGCAGATGGGATCAGGTGCTGCCATTTATGGCTCGGCTTGACAGGACAGTGCACAAACATGCACAGAAGAACTTTTAAGGTTATACCCTCAACATCCCGGTGTGGAAAAATGTCATGGATAAAACACCCCATGCCAAGTGAACCAACTAGATAATTGTACATGCACATTAAATTAGTGATCATAATGCATAAGTAACAAAGTCTACATACTGTTGTATGTTAGATCACACGTTGCAGTGTTGCTGCAGGCTGTCACTATGGCCAGGTTCCTAATATGCATCTGTTTACAAGACTGTTGCCTCTCATTTTACATAGTTGTTTCTACACAAGATAAATTAGCAAATTATGAATAAGTACATTTTTGAGTTTTTAGGAAGTTTTTGTCGTCACTAAGACTAGCTATAGCAATCCACTTCCAGCAATTATCTTAAGCTAGGCTTGCAAGCTTTATCAGACAATGCTGCTGGAATTACAGATAAGAGCTTTTGTCCTCTATGAAACTCTGGAGTTGATGGCAAAAAAGCAAAAATGTTAATGTATCCATATAAGCAGCAAACCTACCTAGGAAATTGTTTTAACAATCTGTGTTTTATTGGAAAGATGCTCGAGTTGAAAAGACCATGAAGGAGTTGCACAATATGACCAGGCTGTCACTGGTGTGCTGTTATGCATTTTTCATTGTCTTGTTGAAAAATGCATGTCCCTGGAAAGGATGTTGTCTTGAAGGCAGCATATGTTCCTCTAAAGTCTCTGTGTTCCTTTCTGCATCAGTGCTGCCATCACATAAGTACAGTGCTTTTTTCAAGGGCATTGATATAACCCCATGCTATCCCAGACCCTGGATTTTGAATTTGTCTAGATGGTCCTTTTACACATTTTATCTGCATCTACCGGTGTTCATTTCTTCCAAAATAGCATGTGGAATACTAACTTTTGTAAATATTTCAGTATACACCAGTGTCTCTACTCTGTGACGTTGCATTGCAGTGTTTGAGCGCAGAACAGAGTTGTAGTAAGGTTGCAAACCTTTCATAGTCATAGTTGTACAAGTCATTCATGAAAAATCAGATTCAAGTCAACGTCAAGGCTTCTATTGATCTGAGTCAAGTCCAAGTTGAGTCCAATCCAACTAATACAGTTGTCAATTTTATACACATGCACACACTTTTAAGGCATCTCTAACCATACATGTTTATGTTACACTTAATGCCAGTTTTGTTTTTTGGGGTTTTCTTTTTTTTGTCTGAAGGGATTGACAGTGAAAATGACATTTACTTTAACTTGTCAATAAACAGTTTAACTAAAAGTCCAACATTATTCCTTGTGGAAACATTTTCTTCTGTGATTTTAGTGCTATAATTTTCTTTCTAAATATGATTTAGGTATTGCATGGACTGATAACATGTGGGATAACATGTGGTCCATGCGTCTTGCACAAAATTAGGCCTGAACTTAATAAAGACATTGGCAAAACACTATGGTATATAAATGAAAATAAAATAAAATCTAAGGATCCAGTTCCCCTGTACAGGATTAAAACAGGCATAGAAAATGGATGGATACTCAAATCTAAGGTAAGTTACTGGTCATGAAATTTAGAGCTGAACCGAGCCCTGGACTTGAGTACTGAAGTCTGCCCCAGTGGCATCGATGCCTCCTCTGGTCAATGTCAACAGAATTTCTGACATATTTCTGTGGGAAAATTGAGTTTTCTCTACAGACCGTATATACATCCACTTGAACTTGAGGGCTGCAGAGAACATTATAGTTTTTAAAAGCAGGCTCAAGACTTTTTAAATATGCTTTAAATGATTATTGTTTTAACCCAGTTTTAGACTTTCCATCTTAGATTTTCTGTTTGCCCTGTTTTACACATTTTACTGTTATTTATTGTTGATATCTTATTTACTCCTTTGTCTATTTTGATATATTTTTATGCATGTGTTTATTTTATACATATTGTTGTTTTTTGTTGTTTTTTTTAAACTTTTTACCTCCAATGTCTCCTCAGTGGGAGACCTCTGGATCTGGACCTCATTGGGAGGGCTGTTGACTCCAGTTGATGGAGCAATGGTCCGAGGTCCACTCGTCCCTGGGTTGTGGTTGGGTCTAAACATCCATCCCACAAAGGGGGTGTTTTGCACTCTATCCCAGGGTGGATTGTGGCCCCCTACTATGTAGTCTGGCCCACCACGTGAAGCAACTGCCTCTGGATCGAGACGGCGCCCTGTGATAGTCTTCCCTTATTGATTCTTCTGTGCCCAACAATGTTTTCTGTTATGTTTTTGTATGACAGAACCCAAGGAAGACGACTTGTGTGAAGAAAGAATTAACAATTAAATAAATAAAGAATTTATTAAAGGTTTAGACCAGGGGGAGCTGAGGGCTGGGCTTGGGTGGTTTTGGTGTCAGGGTGCAGCATAGTGGGTTTGGGTGGGGTCTGGGTGCTCTCGTGGTGCACTCTGTATATATATATATATTTGTTGATTTTGTGTACGTAAATACTAGTGTACTAGTGTTAACATTGTTATATTTTATACAAGGGATTTGACCTGTCTGTAATGAATCAATAAAACAAAACAAACATATTTTACATCTTAATTCAGACATCAAAGTATCTGCCAGTGTTTCAACTTTCAGTTTTAAAGAAAATATCAAACTCACCAAGCTTCACAAAAACAGTAATAGTTTTTTTCCTGGAAATAGACAAACTCCAGTAGATGTGTACCTTTGCACTGATAGAGGATGATTGCATTCATGCAATTAGTTGTTGTTTCTGTTCACCATTATCAATCTTTCAAATATCTTTCATCAGCAATAATTTTTTTTTAATTCTCATTTTCTCGGTATAAAGTGTAATCAATCTTAAGCATCCTTTGGTGATCATGTGACATAAACCACTGCCTTCCTGTACTAATATAGTGTATACAACCTTCCACCAACTTGCTTTTCCACTTTTTCTTTGAGCATTAATTGCCATTAAAGTTAACATAACTAAAACAGTCTATAATGTATATATTATAATACATATATAATCTGCGAAAGAGTATCTAGGCTTGTGAGTTGATATTTCTTCACCATAAATTGGTGAAGTGAGGAAAGCTCAACACAGAAATAGAAAAAGACATCACAGCAGGGAATGCACATTCTGCTCATGAATATACACATAATTTGAATTTTCCTTTTGGTTTGCACAGTGGTAGCCAGGAATGTGATTCTAGCTCTGAAATAATATGTTTGCAAGTTTTGCAAGCACACAAATAACCCATCATTGAAAACACAAAGGAAGTCTGACCTGAAGAAGTGAGTAAATGTGCAGTTTGTTTCACTTAAAGGCCCCTGTGACTAATAAACTGATGAAATATAAATTGATCAATTGATCAATTTAGTATTTACTTTGTTTTCGTCCACATTGTCATGTGCCTCTAATATAGACATGCAAGGATTCAGGGCCTGAAGGGCGGCTGGCCACACTTGTTTTCCACACGGTGTGATTTAGTGTTCAGCCTCTGTGACCACAATTAAAAAAATTTGTACGATTAGAAACATTTGATAATGTTAAACATCAAATATCTACACCATTAAAAAAAAAAAAACCCTTTTATTCAATTCAATTCAATTCAATTTTTTTTATATAGCGTCTATTACAACACAAGTTGTCTCTAGGCGCTTTCCAGAGACCAGAACATGACCCCCGAGCAATTATTACATAAACAACGGCAGGTAAAAACTTCTCTAGTGGAAGAAAAACCTTAAGCCAAACAGTGGCAAGGAAAAACTCCCCTTTAAGAGGGAAGAAACCTTGAGCAGGACCTGGAACATAAGGGGGGACCCTCCTGCCGAAGGCCAGCCGGGTAGAGCAAGAAGTAAAGAAAGAATAGAGACATAGAGACACCGTCAAAGGTACAAGACAGGATACAATAGTAACTATGAGCAGTAGACCAATTAGACTTCTGTGTGTATGGGTGATATATGGATAGACGGTGATCCAAGGGGATGAGGACTGCAGGTCGGGATGTCAGCAAGTATCCAACAGACATCCATACAGACAGGTGAAGGCACACACTGGGATGGTCAGAGGTGGAACTGCAACTGTATGTTACAGTGAACTGTCACGCTACTTAGAGGTTGTTTATATTTTATAGTTATCTATACATTTCATCAGGACATTTCGGTAGAAGTTTCTTTGCAACCTCCTAAAACAAATTTTTCATTACATTTTTGGAAAATGTAGACTTTTAGAAGCTATATGACGGGCTTACACATGCAGATCTTTGTATCAACTTGCTTAATCAACTCTTAAAGAAAAGGTTTTTGGCTCTCTTTGTTCTTGACACAGATGAAGTCCCGGTACAAATAATCAACTAATTTAGAGAGTCTTTGAATTGGGAATTCAAAAACATACTCTTTACCTGCAACCTCTCACCCACACAAAGAATTATGTCTAAGCCAAATCAAATTGCCACTATGCAACATCTGAACTGAACATCTCTGGACTTTAACACCTTCTTCTCACTTTGAGAGGGGTGTTCAGCCATAATCAAGTACAGCTTCAGGAGTAACGGCTCATGGGCCAAAGCTCATCCTTATGATGTCCATGGGTGCCTGGTTTCAGGATGGCTCTTCATTGCTCATTTTTTTCAGTAAGTTATGTAAGGGTGATGGATTATAGACTTTCTTTTCCAGAAAGTTTTAACTAAGTGTAACTTAGGAGAGTCAGAAAAGTAAAACTTTTATTCAGTGATAGCAGTTACATTTCACAGTCTAGCCTATGGGGAATCAGTTGCTTTATGTCATTTTACATCCAAAAAAAGCAACACTATTTCACTGTAATTAAACATTAAAGTATTTGATATGGGGCTGACGTACTTTCATCTCACCATCTAATGAAGCACTCAGTCTGGATTGTACTGAAATGATAGTAATTGGCATGCCTAAAGCACTACCAAAACATATTTTTATGTTAGTCTTTTATATAGAAACAGCATCCTTCATGGGACTAAAACAGAGTAAACATTAATCTCTACATGTCTCCTTGTGTTACAGAAATCACAAGACTCTTATTAAAACTTACTGGGTCAGATTCATGTAAACACGCCTAAACCTGATCCAGTAAGGTTTAGGTGTGTTTATTTCGAAATTCTTTTAAGAACATGAAAATTTGGTTTGAGATAAAATCTTCAGCTGCAGGTTTAAACCATAGGTACAAAATGATTTTTTGGACTATTTGGTTTTAAGTTTCACAACACACATGAGTTTTGCACTGGTTTAAACTTCAGCTAATCAGGTAACAGTACAATTGGCCCATGGTGTGTAATGTTAAAACAATAAGGTAGAACCAAAGGTAGAGGACTTCAGGCATCCAAATTACTCAGCCAAAATCCATTGATTATTATTTTGATCAATTATTTAAGATTTTTCTCTTTTTTATCTGGAGTAATGCATACAGGATACATTGACTGTCAGAAGAAGCAGGACACTGGTTTTGATTCCCTTTTTTCATAGTCCATACACAGGTAGGCCTGAAATAAAGGTGTATGAAGACACTGACACAGCGATGCATTCAAAAACTAGATGTTACAAAGCAGAACGTTGACATTGTGATGGCAAAGTCTTAGAGTTGAATTGTCCCTTTATTTTAGTTTAATACATATTATTACTGTGCTACTGTGCTTGATAATACAGTAGTTCTGTCAACTCTTTGCAATTTTATTTATTTAGTTACTTGGTAACTAAATAAATAAATCAACCAACCGTAGGAGTTTTTGTCTATTTTTGGCTTTTTTCACACTTTTTTCACACATTGTGCCCTCTTATTTACTCTTTTCTTCTTTTTATTGGATTTTTTTTTGTTTGTGTTACTTTAATCCAAATGAAAATACAAAGAAGTTTTGTTTTGTATTAACAGTTGGGAGAATATTTGCTTACTTTTAGGATGTCTCATGACAGGCAGATAACTTGAAGAAAAAATTATGACCTCAATCAGTATCAACTAAAAAGAAGAATATACGTTTAAGAGAAGATAAGCTGACGAGAGGGGGAACAGGTGAAAAGAAAAAGATGAGCTGAAGAGAAGAACAAAAGACAAAGATGATTTGGATTTTTTTGGGTTGCTTGGCAGTGAGGCCAGTGGATGACTTAGTGTGGTCTGACCCAAAGCACCACAACATAATCTTCTTCCTCAAAATCTATTTACAAAGTTTCTAAGTTTTAAAAAAAACAAGACACCAAGTCAAAAGAGCGCAGGTCATGCTTTTCATGGCACAAATCTGTTATCTTGCCTCTCTGGATCTTTATGACTCAGATAAAAAGCTCTCTCTGTTCCTCTTTTTTGAATATTCTGGTATCCCGGTGCACAACAGCTGTCGGGCATCGTTTCTACTGTTTACCGGCACAGAAACGTCTTTCTTGCCCATTTCAGCTTTACTGCTAAAATGTGCGGTAAACTCAGATGCTTTGAAGTTCATGATTGCACTTTTGATTTGCACAAGCAGTTCTCTTTCCTGCCACAATGGCGCTGTAAACAAAACAGGTCACATGGGGTCCGGAGGTATATACAACAGAGAACGGAGACTAAAGGAGGGAAGCTTCCAGTTGTTCCCGGTATCCAGAGGTCGTATCAACAAAATTATTTCACCGTAAACAACATATGTCTCTCCTGAATGCAGAGATGTTTATGATAGTGGGGGTTAGTATTAGGTTACTAGTATTTAGAGTGAGTTAGAGAGACCAAGCTGAAAAGATAGGCAGCAGATTGGCACTCTCTTAGCTCCAGATAAGTCACATTCCCACAAAAGTCATATCATGTGTAAGCAAATAAAAATGCTATTGTTCTGATTCATAATTTATGGAGGTTGAGTGTAAGATGTGGACAATAAAGAGGTTTGTTTCAGAGCATAAATAACATTCTGAGATTATTGAAAAATAATAAAACTTAAACTCCCATATCTCAAAGAACGTAGTTTGTATCAACACATGGCTTCAATATGTTGGTCCATAGTAATGCCTCAAATACCCCAAGTTTTCCGCAATTGAAATCCATTATAAACACCGAATTTTTCATAAAACTTAAACAGTAATATTTCAAAAACTACGAAATATTTTAAAAGATTAATCCAGTGGTAAGAGCGTAAGGTCTTGTGAGTAGTTTAAAGTTTGAATGATGTCTGTAGCATTTAAGTAAGTATTTAAAAATATTCCCATTATATTTCAATGGGCCATTGGTTTTGGAAATCCTGGAATATCTCAAAAAGTTTAAGGATTTGAAGTACCAAAGGTTAAGCCATTAAGAATCTGAACGAGCTTAACATTTTGATATATGACTGGCTGAAAAATCTAAAAAAAAAAAATGCAGAACTAGAAAAAAACGTGCCAAAATGTCAGCTGAAAATTTAGAAAAGGCTGCATTTCCTTTGGAAATCCAGGGTTTAAATGCTCAAGTACTGAATAAGAGTTGAACTTTGCTTAAGAAACAGTTGAACTGCAAAAAAAAAAAAAAAAATCAAAGATTTCAGAAATCAGATGCTTAGATGCTGAATGAGGTCTAAACTGCTTAGGACACAGCTGAATTCTACTGAAAATGAAAGAAAAAGCTAAAATCAGGTGAAAATGTGAAGAAACAGTAAAACCTAGTTTAGAAATTTGAAAACTCTTCTAATTATGGAAGAGAAAAAACCAGGGCCCCCATTGGGCTGACCAAAATTATGGCCCAATGGGACAACTGGAATTGGATCCTAAGTTTTACGACGAGCCAATGGAGGGAGGCTACCACTGGAGAGGTGTTTTCTCTCTTGTTAATTCCTGTCAGCACTCGTACTGCTGCATTTTGGGTCAGCTGGAGGCTATTCAGAGAATTACTTGGACATCCTGCTAATAATACATTACAGTAAAATGCTCCTTATCTAACCTAAAACAGAGAGTACAACTCTGCGCACATACCTCACCTAACTTGTAATTACCTTTTGTGTGTGTTATCTCCAGTACACTTTTTAATCCAAAGTTTGATGCTCTTTAAACGGCACTCACTGAATGAGTGGTCACAGATATGGAGCGCAAATCTCAGGGACTGCGTAATAACAACATGTGTGATTTTGCTAAACCTTTTCTCATGGGTGCTAGAGTCACTCCTGTGGAAAATGTAATTACATTTCTGAAATTGGGGGGTGCTTTCTGAGAATCTTTAATAGAATAATATTTTTTTCAATACTTAACCAAAGTTACTCCAACACCCTATGCTATTCAGAAGCAATACTGGTGAACACGGATAGAAAACATAATATTAGAAGTAGGGTGTGGTCAATTTAACACTGCAGGTATTGGAAACATGTCACCCTCAAAATATAAACACTTGATGAAATTTGCTGTGAAAGTGTTACTTTTAATCTTAGTGTTAAAATAAAACTAAAAAGAATGGACACGTATATGCATTTTTCTAGGATTAATTTAAACCTAGTTGATTTAGCTGTGTGGGGGACAGTGTAACACTACAGCAGGGAAATCTCTTAATCTCTGGAACTAAGACTACAGGGTACTATTGATAGGCCGCTTGTTTACTTTCCATAACTCCATTCTTTTATTAAAGTCATTGCTTGGTTCAGGTGAGGTAGCAATAGATCAGAGCTATGACCTCCTATCGCTCATATAATACTTTATTGGAAGTTGACTCTCTTTACTCGTGCAATGCTCAGTAAGTCAGTAATGAAAAAGTATAAAAAAAGGTTTCTGTAAAACCATGAACATATATATATATATATATATATATATATATATATATATATATATATATATATATATATATATATATATATATATATATATATATATATATATATAATATGCATATATATATATATATATAATATGCATATATATATATATATACATACATACATACATACATACATAAGTCAATGGTAATAAATACAGATATGACAGAAGCTGCTGGAGGAATGAACCTGTAATAAAGTGGCATGCATTTTTCTTAATTGTCTCAAAGTGATAATGCTGTGAAGTCATTAATTTTAAAAATAGAGTTTTGTATATAACCCTGAAGAAGGATATAGTGTAATTTTTGGGATATATTTTAAGCTGCAAATATTTATTGGATTAAATGGTAATTGTGAATAATTAAGGCTTTGAAAAGTTGTGCATTTGAGATGATGAAAAAATGGATAATTGTGAGTAAGAAGGCAATAGATCAATTGTTGCAGGTCAATTTAATAGAATTACACTTGCAAAAGCGTAGCTTTACATTACGTATTTTTTACCTGTATAATAATTGTTATCACAGACTTCTCCAGATTTACTTTTTACCACATCTGAAGTTTTTACTGGGTACCATGTCCATGGTTTAAAGAAGAGGGCTAAAACCTGATGATGAAGAGTGTCTACATTTCCTGGTTTTGAAAGTGAGTCAATTATAATTCAGTTTAATTCAGTTCGCTTTACTTATGCAGCACCTATTCACCACAAAGTCAAGTACTTTACACAAAACCCTTTCAAACGTCTTGATTATCAACGACCCAAATCTGGGGTCAGATGCAAAAACAATCCTTATGACAGACAAAAATTGTGCTTATAGTAAAAAAAAAAAAATGAATATAGCAGTCTATATAATTTCAGCCATGCATAACAGTTGTTTGACACCGGCTGCTCCAGCAGTGTTGGAAGATCTTACTAATGTGACTTTAAGACAAGAACAAGTACTGTACTTAGAGATTATTCAGATTTTCTGGCACAAGATGACAACTGGCTCATGCATCAGCTTCAAAGACCTAAATCATACAGCTCCATCTGTACATCTGTGTCTCACTTCTGATCATCTTCACACAAACCCGTATGACCCAATTTATAGACTGTGTTAATCAGCAGTTGAAAAAAACAGGGTTTGCTGGCTGTCCTGATGCTTCCAGCTCATGTGCTTTTAGCCCTTCTGGTTATAATCCAACTATTTGTAGTTTTCCACTGCAAGCTTCTTTCCTCTAAGTTAATAAAGCTAATCACCTCTGTTACTTTTTTTTTTTTGCTTTCAGCTTAATGTTTTTTTCTCTGTTGTGGTTCCAGAACTGAGACTCTAAATATAACAGATTCAGTTTTGCTAACTTTACTGATGAGTATCTTAGCCTCATATTTGATAAAATGATGCTTCTTCTTAGATGTTGTTTGTATTGTCATGTTTATTGAGGTGTGGTATAAACAGTGTTTTTAGATGCAAATTGCTGAATAGAAGAATTTCCACATGCATTCATGGCTGAAAGCAGGTGCTGGATATCAGGCTTCTGCATCTATGCACATTTCACAATAATTACAATTTATAAAATCTAATGCTTTGCATAAACATTTCTACTTTTGTTTGTATACACAGTGTTAATCATGAAAGAACACATTTATTTATACATCTAGCCACTGGCGCTTAACCCATGCAAAACATTTCTCAGAATTTCATCACAAAGGCAACATCAAACATGCTTACAGAGCAACCCCCACTCTCCCACCTTGGACAATCAGATCACCTCTCACTGCTCCTCTCTCCAGCCTACACCCCCTCAGAAGGCAAACGAAACCAGCCACACAGACCATCAAAGCCTTGCCTGAAACTGCTCTCCTCCAGTTGCAGGACTGCTTTTTTGAACATCAGGACACACACAATCTATTCTACATCAAGTGTTGTGTAGAAAATCTCACCAAGGAAAGACGCTGTTAAGTATTTGTAGTGGTAGATGCCGCTGCACCCACATGTCTGAAGGCCTCCACCATCATCCCCGCCCCCAATAAACCTGCTATAGACAGCCTCAAAGATTACAGACCTATAGCACTGACATCTGCAATCATGTGCACATCAGAGACTGCCTCACCCCTCTTTCGACCCCCACCAGTTTGCTTACATAGCAAACCGGTCAACAGAGGATGCCATCAACCTGACACTACACACAGCGCCAAGCCACCTGGCGAATAAGAAGAGCTATGTGAAGATACTCTTTGTGGACGACAGCTCCACGTTTAACACTATCATCATGGACATTCTTTTCACCAAACTGTTGCAGTTACAGGTCCCACTCACCACCTGCTCCTGGATCAAAAATGTTCTGTTTAGTCACCCATAGTCTGTGGACTTGGCCCCCTCTACTCCTCTACACTCACACTCAGCACTGGTTCCCCTCAAGGCTGTTTTCTGAGCCCCCTACTGTATGCCCTTTTACACATACGACTGTTCTCCAACCCACCCACCCAACCACATCATAAAATATGCAGATGAAACTACAGTGGTTGCTCTCATGTCTAATGACAATAAAAGGGGGCAGAGGTAGGGAAATTGTCCCTCTGGTGCTCAGAAAACAACCTGTCACCAAACATTCAAAAGGCCAAGGAACTCATCATGGAATTCAGGAATCAAAGACAGGACAACCCCCCACCTCATAAATGGAGAACAGGTGGACACTGTCACCACCTTCAGGTTTCTGGGAATCTACATCTCTGCAGACCGCATCTGGACCTACAACACCAAGGCGTTGGGAAAGTAGGCTCAGCAGTGGCTAAAATTCCTGCTTGTCTTCAGGAAGACCAACCTGAACCAGTAGCTGCTGCTGACAATCTGCCATTTCTCTGTGGAGAGCATGTTCACATACTGTCTGGGTGTGAGGTACGCAGTCTCCACAGCTGAGGACTGGATGGTGGTGCAGAGGGTCATAAACGCTGCCCAAAAACTAATCGGCTGCCCTCTGCCCACCCTGGAACACATCGCCACATCCTGCTACCTCAGAAAAACCAACATCATCACAGGAGACCCCTCCCTCCCTGCCAACCCCCCCTTTTTTTTTTTAGCTAATACCAACTATTACCTACATTAGGGAATCAGGTTATCAAGACTTTGTCTGATGTTTAGCAATTTATCAATGGCATATCTTTTGCTAGAGTGAACTATTGATCATGTATGAAATACTGTATGTTCACATATAAGTGAAACCACCTCTATTATATTTATTGGAATTATCATCCAGTAGCCTGACTCACTAGATGTGAACTGGAATAAGCATGTTGATGTTCTTCTGTCAACTCTCCCTCAATACAAAAGGTAACAGCCTCCAAGTAGGCTATTCTGAAAATGGCCCATTTTGATAATAGTGTTGATTGTAAAGTTCTCAAGTAATTTTTTTTTTAATAATATTCTCAGGGATGTTCTCATTGTTTGTCTAAGAAAGTTAAAAGAAAGTAAGAAAATTATCTGATTCTTTAAGAGGAGGAGGTTGGGTTATTAGATGGCTCCAGAATGCTTTGGACCTAAAACATCTGAGAACACCATTTGTTTTTAAATCAATAAGTCATTTTATCTTTAAAGTTCCCATGAAACAATTATCAGAAAGATTAGTTTGTCAGTATGTTTATGAGCGAGGGATGTCGCCCTAAGTTGGTCCCCATGTTGCTTGTGAGCCTTGCAGGTTTACAAGATGCTACACTGACATTGAAATTAACTTTGTATTTGTAAATTAACATCTTGATGATAAAACTGATATTGCCTGACAGAAGCAACCAGATTTCAGATAATTTATGAGTATTACTGGGCTTGTTGAGTTCTTGTAATAAAAGAACACTGTCTTGGCATCTTGTAAAGTCTCAATTCCCTCAGTCTATGAGCTGGAACATGCATCGCAGCAGATTATGGCATGAAGCGGTGTCTTTAAATGGAATCTGCATAAGGACAGCTAATAACAAAGGGATTATTTGCATTTTCTGACTACTGTGCCTCAACAGATAATAATGCCCTCATTAGAGGAGGGAGCTCAAATGATCTGCATCAAAATCTGTGTCTTAGATCATGTCACCTTATACATCATTACACCAATATTTCAGTCGTCAAAGATTTTACTGCATATATTTGTGTTTAAGGCAAGTGTGGGATTATTTGATGTTAATGTTGATGTTATGTTACCCTCCTACTGAAAGCCAGCCGGGTAGAGCAGGAAAAAGGAGATCAAAAAGAGAGAAGAAAGAACAGAGAGAGGAGAGAGAGGAGAGACATAGACACATCGTCAAGGTACAAAAAACAAGATATGAAAGAATAAGTATCCGTCAGGAGCAGAACTAAGAGTTATATGTATATAATACTGATAAATGGTTAGTTGGTGATCTACAGAGACAACTATATAAACAGGTGTAGACAGCAGACACCGAGGTGGTCAGAGGGTGGGACTGCAGGTCAGGATGTCAGCAGGTCTCCAACACAGACATCCATACAGACAGGTGGGGGTAAACACTGGGATGGTCAGAGGTGGGACTGCAGGTCAGGATGTCAGCAGGTATCCAATGCAGACATCCATATAGACAGGTGGAGGTAAACACTGGGATGGTCAGAGGGTGGGACTGCAGGGCAGCATGCAGCTCCTGAGGCTCTGGCCTGCAAACATGTACAGAATAGAAAAAGAGGGGGCAGACCAGCACAACAAACTACAAGAACAATAGACCACAATTATGCTTATGAGATACTGTTAATAACTAAGGATTGAGGTGAAGAAGAGAAAGAGAAACAGAGGAGGTGAGGAGGACCCGTCAGTGGATCATGTTGGGATCACCCTGCAGCAGGTCTACAGCAGCAGATCCAGGATGAAGCTGTGTTGAAGACAAGCTGCTCCAGTCTGGTCCTGCAGCTGCAGCTGTGACTACTGGCCCTAACACACTAAAGTACCAACTATTTGCTTTATTAAACAGAAATGTCTTAAGTTTTATTATAAAGGTGGAGGTGGTATCAGCCTCCTTAACCCAAACTGGAAGTTGGTTCCAGAGTAATGGTGCCTGATAACAGAAAGCCCGTCCTCCAAATCTACATCTGGATCCTCTAGGAACTACGAGTAAACCTGCGCTCTGAGAACGGAGAGCTCTATTAGGAACATAAAGTTCTATCAGGTCTTGCAAATATTGCCGTGCTAGGCCATTTTGGACTTTAAATGCAAGTAATAAAATTTTGAATAGGTTTCCATTACTCTGCGAGAGGATGCTCCTAATCTTTGTGATATTACGAAGATGGTAGAACACTGTCTTATAAACCTGATTATTATGCTGTTTAAATGACAAATTCTAATCAAAAATAACACAAAGGTGTCGCACAGTTGTACTGGAGGCCATCGCAAGACCATCTAATCCCTTCCTAAGCTGTTTGGGGCCACAACCAATGACCTCTGTTTTTTTTCCCCAGAATTTAGAAGCATAAAATTACGGGACATCCAGTCCTTGATGCTCTTAAGACACACCACTTCTGTACTGAAGAAACCTCATGAACATAAACAAACTGGAATCTATCAGACAGATCTTATTTAAACCAACCTAGAGCTGTCCCTTTAATCCCAACAACATACTCTAGTCTCTGCAGTAAAATGCAGTAAAATGCAGTAAAATGCTGTGATCTATCAAAAGCAGCACAGGTGTCCAGTAGAACCAGTATGAAATTTAAACAGAGGAGAATTCAGTGGTGACCTGAAAAGAGACATGAGAAAAACAGAAAACCTGAATGTGTGAATTACATTTGAAAAGCCTGTTAAAATAAGCATTGGAAAAGTAGACTTGTGTGATTCTTGTATAGAAGTGAAATGAGTGAAGCTGCAGTCCATGAACACTGGAAAATAAAGATGCCTACTCCCCAACCAGGACATTGAGGTGTGGACTCTCACTCAACCAATACCAAAGGCCACCATTTCAGACAACAATTTCACTTCGAACTAACTGGTGTTTCCTTTACGAGTATTTGTAAATAGACTAAAATGTGTTCACATCTACTCTTGTAATTCAAGAGTCCTTTAGAGTTCCTCATACTCAAAGCTAAGCTCCAGCATGCACATATGCATATACGCATCTGCACCCACGCTCTTACTAATTTACAAACACGCATATAGCATAGCTCCCATACTGCGTTATCAGGAGAGAAAACAGCTTGTCGAAAAGACTGGTCATGATGAATAAGACAAAAAAAACATGTGTCAACATGTGTGTTGTTGCAGAGAATAAATGTGAAATGCCAAAAGGGACCAGGGACCTGTTTAAGCACCTTTTCATGCTGGATTTCAATGATTTTCCTTATACCATTTCTTACAAATCATATGTTGCAGGCTTGATTTTATTTGCAACATTAACATGCATGACAATATGCATGAGATATCTTAGTTTTCAAACCAGGTTACAATTCAGATTTACTGGCAACCAAAAAATGTCAACTAAAACACTGAGTGATTCTTCAGTACATAAAGGCCTTTTCAATATTCACCTGCTGAGCTCATGGCATGGGATTGCACTTGACGTTTTCATTCAATACACATTATATGTTTATGAAAAAGAATAATATAGGATTGAGATGTTGAGCAGCATTTTTTTTTGTCTCCTTTCTTTAGGCAGTGTGTGAATGTTTGACCTGGAGGTTTATCCGAGGGACGGTACAATACCCCACATTATAGGTAAGATTTGCTTTTTCTTTTAACTAGAAGCCTGACATTATTATCAGAGCCCATTCAAAGCAACGTGTGGCTTTGGCAGCATGTTAACTGTTTTGAGGCTTTTAAGGGGATAAATTGTACAAAAACAAATTTGTGACTTGATTGGTGGAATTTCTATACCTACTTTGTCATCTGTCCAGGAAATGTGTTTTTGGTGTGCAAAGTCAGGAATGAGGCAGAGAGATGATAAATATATTAACGTCAAAAATGACAAGAAGCAAAAAACAAAAGTACTAAGGCCAAGGGGTGTCCAATAATCAAAATCCCAAAAGACAAAGCAAAGCAACCCAGAGACAAAAGTTGACTTAAACAAAATAGACAAACAACAACTTTAAGCTGGGACATCACAAATAAATACTATAAATATACAGTATGTCTAACCCCTGGGGTCCACCAGACATACTGCAGTCCAACAGTATCTTGCCAGTATCTTGTGAATAGTGGCCTTAATTGTCTATCCAAGTGGCTCCACCAGAACTGCATGGCTCATTTCAGAACATCTTCAGTGACTTTCCGCTCTGGTCTTGCTTATGATATGCCCCAAGTCGATTTTGGCGTTCAGTCACTGCTGAACCATTTTACACGTGGAAGATCATGGTAACAGGAAGTCGCACACAAGCATGGCATGGACAATACAGTCTGTATTCAAAATGAAAAAACACTGGGCCTATTCATCAGCATCGTATTTTATATTTGAGGTTTCACAAAAAAATATGTAATTTACCATTTAGAAATTAGAACCATTTCTAGAAAGTATACTGCCATTTTCAGGGCTTCAAAAATATCTGAACAATAGCTGAAAAGAAGTCGGTTGGCCAGGTGTGAACCATGACCAAGTTTTTCCAGCCAAACAAGCAGGTAAAAGGTTATATCAGGTATTAAGTTGGCATTTGGCAGCTGTTTCTCTGGAGCTACCAATATTTTTTTCCAATAAAACACATACATACACCAAACAACAACAACATAAATCTATAGAAGAGATACTGAAAAAAAAACCCAACAAAAAAACAACCTTTGTATTGCCAAATCAACAGTGTGGTACATTCATTAAAAAAAGAAGAAAAAAAATGCACTGGAAAACCATGGTGGAAAATTAAAGAGGATGATCTCAGTAGAAAAACCTCTTTGAAACATGAACGGTGGTGAAGAATACTCTGGACAAAGTATGTGTATCATTAATGTGAAGATTAGATGCCTTCATGAAAGATGAGATGTCATCATGGAAGATTCAGAGGGTTTACAAGAAGGTGCAAACCACTGTTCAAAAACAGCAAAGGCAGACAGAAAACCGAACAAAATAAATAAGTAAAGTCTCACACGTTCTAGAATCAGATATTTTGGTGAGATAAAACCAATATAAACTTGAATCCAAATAATCGAAGAGAAAAGCATGGTGCTCATGACACCTATTGGAAGTCACTAAAATTAATTTATTGTCAGTATGTACCTACGCTAAACCATGTCTGACTAGTTTTCTATGGTCCCCTTCTCAATCTGACCAGTGATGATATGTTCAGTTGCATGTCATCGCTCTGTCGCTGGTTGTCTTGGTGGTGTTCAATTAACGACGTGGCATTTATTGACAATTGGAAGACGTTTTGGGGAAAGCCTGGTCTGATTAGAAGAGACGGCATTCATCCCACCCGGGATAGTGCCGCTCCTATTTCTAGAAATTTGGCTGATATTATTAGACAATCCCTCTGACAATCCAGGGTCCAAGCCAGGATGCAGAGCCGAGAGAGAAGAGTATGTTAGTTTGAATTAATCAATGCCGCCCAGTTACTTTAATTATCATATAGCAATTATATGAGCCAGTGTAAGGAACAGTCAGCCAGCTGTCAATCAGAGCTGTCCATTAGCTGCCACAGAAGTATAGATCTTAAAGCATGCTATGAAACTTAAAATCTTTCTAATGACACAGTGTTTTCTGAAATGACCACATGCACCAGCAAAAATTGGGAAAAGATTTAGCAGTTGCGAATAAATGGAAATCAGTTAGGAGCAGGAATGTTTCTTTGGAGCCAGCATGTGGAGTTAATTCCAACATTTAATAGTGAGCTCGTACATTCACTTGGTTTTGGGTTTTATCATTTATCAATGTGATGAAAAATTAGAATGTTACTAAGAATACTCTGACTGTACTGAAATGTAAGAATGTATGAATACAACATAAAAAAAGGATGCTGGTGCAGCAGATTGTGGTAACTGTTGGGTTTCATGCTGCCTCATAATGAAGCTTCAGCTGTTAATGATATTAATGAAAGCTGTTAATGTCTTTGTTCTAAAGTAAGTGTCATTTTTAATCCTCAGTGAAAGCTGTCCTACTTCATTGATATACACTTTACATCATGATGGATTTCATGTGATCAAGACTGCACACATGCTTTGAGTTTTTTTCACTCGGGATCCAAAGTGCATTTAGTTTAGAATGTGGAGTACTTAAGAGAGGAGGTATGGTTTGTTTAAAAAAAATTACAAATATGAAGAATAGCATATTCAACATTTTACAGCTCAGGCGAATGTTATTTGTTTTGTTGTTTTTTTTTGTTTTTTGTTTTCATTTTGACATTGAAAACACATTTTTCTCTGGATAGATTTTTGTGAATCATTATTATGGTGGTACTTTGATAATGCTGATTCAGTATGCTGATAGTAAATCAGCATGCTGAAGCTCCCAGAACATCATGCATAATATTTTGTGATATGGAAAAGTGTTTCCCAATTATTATTTTTCAAATAAAGAATATCCATAAGCTAATAGGATTAACAAATTATAGATATTTTAGACAATGTTGCGTGAAAGTGTTAGACAAACACTGAGGCGATTTGACAAGCTCCACCTCAAAATAAAAGTTGCTTTCCTCTTTGAAACGTCTCACGGAAGCCATCATGCATTATTTCAATTAATTTACCCTTCATCACATGATTCCACTAATCTGATGTCTTAATAGAAACACTTTGTACTCTCAGTGCATATGTTAACTTTAAATTTACTAGAGCCATGTCAGTCAGATAATATCTTTATTTTTGCATCTGGTTTAATGCTTCTTTGTTACTTCTACAGTACATAATATTGTCCAGAGAAAACCAGAGCTGGTGAATAAATGTGCAAGCTACACTCATTGTTTCTTCTCTCAAAAATGAGTCTGACACGATTATACCATAAGATTATCACCTCACCCTTTCTCCTTTTAAAAGGTTCAATATCACATCTTTGTGCAGTGAACACATAAAAGCATTTCACTGGCAGATATTTCCCATAGGACCCCGTGGAAGAGAACATGGTAGTAAAAAGAAAGTTGATTCAATTATTAATAGCATGCAAATAGTGCTGCAGCTGTCATTTATTCTACTAATCAAACACTATTTATTATTTCATCAATTCATTAAATAATCACATGAGAAATACAATTTTCTTATAGAGAATACATATACATTTATACAGAAGAGAAAAGACAGTTCTTTTAAAATTATCAGCTACTTGATAACATATATTCACCAGCCTTCTTCTCACTATCACTTTATAAACAAAAATTACTTTGTAAAATGACATTCAACTGTCTTATAAATAGATATATAAGGCTTCACATTTTGGCCAAGTACCACTTCCTGGGTGCAGTGATTGCCTGCATCATCATTGTTGTGAGATATCTTGTGAGTTTAATATATAACAGGGTATAATTAGACAGAAATCAAATGTCTTTGCTGCAGCAAATGGAACCAGATGGCAAGGCTTGATATATCTGCAGAAGAAGGCAGAGTACAACCATGGGAGGATTTTCAACTGTAATATATCCTCCATCCTGGTGTGGATCTCATGCACCATATAGTTCATCAAGTCAGTGATTTTGGTTGTGTGTCTGGCCAGTGGTTCTTCGCCCAAATATCAAATTCAGTCAAAGTCAAAGTCAAGTTTATTGTCAATTCTACCACATGTAAGATACATACAGAGAATCGAAATTACGTTACTCTCAAACCCTTCGGTGCTACGCAATAAATACATTTTAAACAGAAAGTGCAAATTAAAAAGAAACAGGTTACAGCATGACGATGGGTTTAGGAGCCAAAGGCAATAAAATTACAGTAAAAACAATGAAATGGCAGCATGATGATAGACATTATTGTTATGATGAACTGAATTGTAATAATGATGGTGAAATGTACAATAGTTTTTTAAATGTGTGTGACAGTCCTGCAGGTGTTCAGCTTATCGGCTTATCGACAACTCAAATATAGTTCCTTCCTTGTATCTGTTTTAAAGCTATGAGCTCTGTCATAGTTTTGAAACAGTGGGGACTTTCAGTCTCTAAATTGTCTTGTGACAGTTGAATCATTTTCAAGTTATTTTAGTATATAATAGATTTAAGATGTGTATTTCAGTTATTTTATTTCTACAGTAACATGTTTAAATTTAAACTCAAAATGTTAGGTGCAAAGAATTTTTACATTTTTGGAATCTTTATGTCATTATAAATGTGAAAGAAAGAGAGTGAATATCCAAAATAAACCTAATTTTTATTTTTATTATTTTCTAGCAAATTACATAATTGTGTAATGAACTTACCGGTCAATAATTATTCCAGAAACTACAGAGCCTCGGAGTTGAGAGCCTGAACCCTTGTGTGGTACATGGTGTCAACTCAGCCACTGTGTTTGTGGGTTGCACTGCAGTGCCCATGAGCAGAGTCGGGAAACCAAGGCAGGTGCAATGACAGGAGGGAGGGAGGAGTGGTGGAGGTGGAGATGAGGGGCTGATCAGGAAATGGTGTAGTGATATTTAATTTACTTTTCATACGTTGCTGTGATAGAATATCATATATGAGGCTATGCTTCAGTTTTGTGCCAGTCTCAGGAGCACAAAAGGTAAAAGAATTGTGATCAAAAATGCTAAAGAGGGAAGTTATCTGCTGGAGTTGCCATGGCAGCCACTTCCAAAGAGAACGATCTAAACTGTGTCTAGTATACTATCGCTGTTGGTTTTAAGAGTTGGTCTAACAGCTTTGATGTTTATAGAGCTGTTGTGTAAGTGGAGGATACTTTTGTTTTATTATCAATAGGACTGGTAATGAAGGACTACTACTTAGTGTCCCTAAGCTGACTTAATATTTACAGAAACATACAGTATAACACCTTAAACTAACTATAATAAATATCTTACCTGTATTTTCAAATAAATGTTGTTTTGGGAGGAAAAACAACAAGGTTTTCTTTAGGTTTAAATTATCTGTAATTTGAAATTTTATTGGATTCTGAATGATGGTCATCATCTAGGTTTAATGGGCTGCAATAATAATATGTATTAATTAGAGTCGATGCAGAAGGTTTGTAAAACAAAGAAAAACAACTGACTGTTTTAAACTGTGTACTGATGACAGTCATGCAATTCATCCTTAACCTGAATTTCATGGAAATCAATATCATATCCTTCCCTGTCTCTCATTCCTGTAGCTGTCTCGAACAAAGCAGTTCACCTACAGTATGTGTAGTATACATAGATCAGCTCTCTGGTTGCCTTATATTAAACTTACTACATACTGGCTCAGCCAGGCAATCGTGCCACCGAGGGTGACACGATGAAACACAACATCTCAGTGCTGTATCTAGTAT
Organism: Xenentodon cancila; assembly: GCA_014839995.1. NCBI lineage: Eukaryota > Metazoa > Chordata > Actinopteri > Beloniformes > Belonidae > Xenentodon > Xenentodon cancila. Next base: position 19,658,951 of record CM026210.1, on the reverse strand, counting down.
GTAGTGCAAAGAGGGATGCGGTGAGGCTCAGAGAATGAGAATTAATCCATAGTTTAACCCTTAAGACAAGTAAAACACAAAAAGCAAAGTTTCCTCTTTATCATATATGCTCTTCTTAGATAAAGAACTTGTATCACTGTGAGTTTAAATCAACAAGACTCAGGAATTTTAGTTCTTTGATCTTCAGAAGTCACCCACTTCCCTCTTCTGCAGAACAGAAACAACAGACACTGACAGGTCTAAAAGGAGAGTAAATTAGAGGACTACAAAGTTAATTATAAAACTGTAAATCTTAGATAGGAAATCATAAAATAAGCTTACACCAAAGTACATTGATATGTGCGTAACTTGGGAGCAGACAGGAGCTAGTTATGCTCTGTGACTGCACCCCCCCACCCCACCCCCACCCCCCCACCCCCCCCTTCCAGTGCATCTTAGTGCCAAATTTTCTGATCACTTTTCAAATAAAATTATTAAGAACATAGATGATTAGCTTATATATTATATATATTAACAAGATTAGTTATTGTATTAAAGGACAGCATTTTTGTGAAATTTGTTTTTGTAAAATTAAATATAGTTCACAATTTTACAAGCTGTCAAAGTTAATATGATTGTAACACAGTCATACATTCGCTCTTGAATACTGAAGAAAAAATAATACTATTTTGAATGCAACTGAGCATAAAATCCCTGATAAACACTCCATTTCATCTGATGTTTGAAGTGCTCCACATCATCGTTTAACTACCGTGCCAATAGAGACAAAGAAATCCACTTTAAAATGGTTTAGTTTAATGATAGTTTTAACGCATCCAGTGAACAACATCTTGACAAAGTCTAGCCCAAAAATCACACCAACAGCTTTAGTCCTGGTTACACAATTTAAAAAAAAAAACAAAAAAAAAACTGGGTTCATTTAGACACTCAAGGGTTGATTATAAGTGATTAATTCACTTCTGTTGGGATGTAATTCCAAGCTCCAGTTAGTTTGTGATCCCCTGTGCCACTCTGGTTGTTACCCAACTGCATTTGTAAAATACAGATCTCTACACAACCAAATTACAGACAAAACCACCTTTCTGACAGGGTATGTCTGAGCCAGTCATTATACACCAGGGTGAAGCATAATTTCATTCAAAAATCCTTTACTTGTGTAAAATCTCATCAGATTCCAAAATAAAATACATTTGTGATTGATTTGCAAGTAATTAGTTACCGACACAGTGTTGTGTTTATCACAATAAAAGGTCTAGTCACTTGACACCCGTGTGAAATCACTCTGTATTGAAACCAGTAGTCAACCCCTCTAATGGCAGTTTCACAAAATGCTGACACTGTTTTCATATGCAATTAGTTTTGTGTCACATATGTGGAAAAAAAGGGGAGTGTGTAGTCCCTCAGGACAGGAATCACTTTTGTCCTTCAGTTAGCTGTGATGGGATTGACATGAAATCCAACACAGTTAGATGGATATTAAAAAACTAAAGTTACTGACACTGAAATGTGTTATTTGATGATAAACGTGAAGAGTTTACTGAAATCTTGAAGAGTTTTGGTCACTTCTCTGAAATAGCTTGGTTCTACTGCTCTCACTTCAGTGACGTATGACAGACCAGTGGTGTTGCTAGGAATGATGGGCACATCAATTATGTCTAAATAATAAATATGATATAGTCTGACTGCATTTCCCAGAGATAGCAACAAACTAATATTAAAATAAAATAATTATATATTTATGCTTAGTTCTTGGATCAGAGATAGTGAGAGGAAGAAAGGCAGGATGAAAAAGAGAGATAGCTAGATGGATTGGAAGGTTTGTCAAAAACAGAGAAAGGGTGAGACGGGTGAGAAAGAAGAGATGTCACATCCAGGGGAAAAAGTGAAGGAGCCGTTGTCACAGTAACACTGAACATCTAGCTGTTAACCTTTATGCTTAAATCGCAAAGTATCAAAGTATTAGTAATTTCCCTTCGGAGATGGATTTTTTTCCCCATATATATATATATATATATATATATATATATATATATATATATATATATATATATATATATATATATATATATATATATATATATATATATATATATATATATATATACATATATATATATATATATATATATATATATACATATACATATACATATATACATATACATATACATATATATATATATATATATATTATATATATATATATATATATATATATATATATATATATATATATATATATACTTTGGGTGTATGTGTGTGTATGCAGGTATCTATATATATATATGGGGTCACCACAACAAGTCATGTGTCTCCATCTGGCCCATCTTCATCCTCTTCTCTCACACCAACCAACCTATGTCCTCATTCGCTACATCCATGTACAGTATCTCCTCTTTGGTTCTTTGGTCTTCCTTTAGGTTTCCTGCCTGGCAGTTCCTACCTTAGCATCCTTTTCCCAATGAATTCACTATCCCTCCTCTGTACATGTCCTAATGATGTCAGTTTGAACTGTCTGACTTCTAACGTGTACCGTTCCTCAAATGTGCTCACTCCTGATCCTGTACATCCTTGTCACTCCCAAAGAGAACGTCAACATTTTCATTTCTGCTACCTCTCGCTGTGCCTCATGTCCCTTCCTCAGTGCCACTTTCTGCACACCATACATCGCTGGTCTTGTACACCTTTCCTTTCATTCTTGCAGATAGTCTTGTTCTTTCACACATCACTACTGACACTTTTCTTTACCCGTTCCAGCCTGCTTGCACACGGTTCTAAACCTCTTTTCTGCACTCTAACTTGTTCTGGACTGTTGACCCTAAGTACTTAAAATCCTCAATCTTCTTTATCTTTTCTCCCTGTAGACTCACTGTTCCACTTGGACTCCTCTCATTCACACACGTACTCTGTCTTGCTGCGGCTAACAGTCGCCTCTTCTTTCCAGTGCAATCCTTCACCTCTCCAGATTTTCTTCCACCAGCTTCCTCCTCTCACAACAGATCCTATTGTCATTTGCAAACATCGTAGTCCAGGTATAGTTCTGTTTCTGTTGGACCTACATCACATCTCACCACCGTCTTGCGTCTTTGATACATGTCCTGCACCACTCTAACATACTTCTCTACCACTCCAGACTTCGTACACAGTACCACAATTCCCCTCTTGGTACCCTGTCCTAAGCTTTTTCTAGATCTACAAAGACATAATGAAGCTCCCTCTGGTTTTCTCTGTATATCTCCATCAACATTCTCAAAGCAAATACTGCATCTGCTGTACTCTTTCTTGGCATGAAGCCATACTGCTGCTCACAAATGCTAACCTCTGTCCTTAGTCTAGCTTCTATGACTCTTTCTCACAGCTTCATTGTATGGCACATTAACTTTATTCTGTTGTAGTTGCCACAACTCCGCACATCTCCCTTATTTTTAAAGATCGGCACAACCACACTTCGCCTCTATTTCTCAGACATCCTCTCGCTCTCTAAGATCTCATTGAACAACGGAGTCAAATAGTGCCACCTCTCCCAGGCACTTCCATACTTCCACATGTATATCATCAGGGCAAACTGCCTTCCCACTCTTCAATGCCCTCTTAACTTCTCCTTTACTGATCTTTGGTACTTCGTGGTCAACAACGGTCACCTCTTCTACTCTTCGTTCTCTCTCATTTTCCTCATTCATTAACTCTTCAAAGTACTCTTTCCATCTTCCTATCGAACTTGTGGCTCCTGTCAATACATTTCCCTCTTTATCCTTCACCACCCTAACCTGCTGCACATCCTTTCCATCTCTCTCTCTCTGCTTCGCCAACCTGTACAGATCAGTCTCTCCCTCTTTACTGTCCAACCTAGTATACAAATCACCATATGCCCTTTGCACCTCTACCTTCACCTTACGCTGCATTTCCTTGTACTCCTGTCTACTCTCTTACGTCCCCTCAGTGCCCCACTTCTTCTTAGCTAACCTCTTTCTCTGTATACACTCCTGCACTTTGTCATTCCACCACCAAGTCTTCTTGTCTATCTTCCTCCCAGTTGACACACAAAGTACTCTCCTACCTGTCTCCCTGATCACATTAGCTGCAGTTGTCCGGTCATCTGGAAGCACCTCTTGACTACCCAGAGCCTGTCTCAAATCCTCCCTGAATGCCACACACCACTTTCTTTTTCAGCTTCCACCACTTTGTCCTCTTCATCTTATTCACTACCAGAGTCATTGTACACACTACCATCCTAAGCTGTCTGGCTAAACTCCCCCCTAGTACTACTTTAGGGTCACTAATCTTTTTCATTTTACATTGTCTACATAGGAGTAAAGCTGTGTGCTCCTACCTCCACTCTTATAAGTGACCCTGTGTCCCTGCCTTTTTTCAGAACAAAGTATTCACGACAGCCATTTCCCCCCTTTTTGCAAAGTCTACCACCATCTGTCCCTCTGCATTCCTGTCCTTGATACCAAACCTGCCCATCACTGCCTCATCACCTCTGTTGCCTGCACTGACATGTCCATTGAAGTCTGCTACAATCACCACTTCTTACCTCTGGGGACACTGCATCACTTTATCTAACTCACTCCAGAACTTGTCCTTCCCTTCTAACTCACATCCTACCTGTGGGGCACAACCACTGACAACAATGAACAACACACCTTCTATTTCAAGCTTTATGCTCATCACTCTGACACTCTTTTCACCTCCAGGACATTCCTCACAAACTTGATGTTAACCTGGGTCTGGACCGATCTGGTGTGGAAATTCAACTTGCATCGTTGTTTATGTGGCATAGGTTTTACGTTCGATGTCTGTCAACAACCCCGTTTGGGACTGGCACAAGGAGCACTGGCTTTTGCTTCTCTCATGCTGAATTATTTATAGTAGGTTTTTTAATGTTGTTTTTTTTTTGGTGAAGGAGAATATTTTTAACCTACCTTTTTACTTTTACCAACTCATCCAGTAATAAGACCATCTAATATGGCAATAACACAATTATAATGACAATGTTTCAGTTCATTTACTCTGTTAGAAATATGTTTGACTCTTTGCAATGGTAATTAAAATTCACTGAGGTTTAGCCATTGCCAAGTCTTTATTTCTTGAGTGTTCTTATTTCAGTCTTGGTTAATCAAACAAGTGGTTTTTTTTAACAGGGGCTTAAATAAACCCCACCCACACCCACCACTAAAACCCAAAACTCAATTCACATGTTTTTATTGTCTAGAACCTGCACATGTATGAAATGTGCAAACAGTTTTGAAAACTAATGTAGGGATAGTAATCTGAAAAATATTATTTCCACACACATAAACATTGATGAGCATTTTTTGCATAACGGTAAAGAATTGCTTGAGCAAAACTAAAATAACAATAAGATGTTCTTTGTCACTGTAGAAACTGCTACCTCAGTTAACTTCTGGGATGTGGTAGCTCTTGCTCCTCAACACCCATCTCACCTTCTCTCAAGCTTCTCTCTCTAGACAGAGTAAAGAAAGCTGGTTGAAGTTTCTTCCCTTCATGCATTCGGCTGATGGCTGCTACTGTTTTTAAATTAATCAATAAACCTTTGTTGTTTATTAGAGTTAACTGAAGCTTTCAAAGCCACAGAGATATTATGAAGTTGGCTGTAAATATTAATAGACAACGTTTGTTTGTTTTTCCTTTCTTTTTTTTTTTGCTTGCCCCTTTTTTTTTAAATTCTTTTTAGCTGAGCTGCCATCTGCTTTTATAACACATTATAAAAAGATTCAATGCAGTTCTGCATTTCTTGGAGAGGATAATCATACACCATGTTGACTTCTGCATCCATCATGCATATCAGCATACTATGTTGTTCATATTGTTCCCTTTCAGTTAACACTTGATTTATTTCTTAAACTCTGCTTTTTTACTGACTGCAGCAAGCCTTCAAACCTTTTCCTGCTACAGCTTGAAATTTCCCACTGTGTTGTTACACACCAGAGATCAACTAATTAAGGTGTCTATATCAAGCTGAGAGACTCCACTTCACTAGTACTATGAAAAATCTGTACCTTGTTCCACTTTGTGATTTCCAGCAGATACATAGAGCTGTGTTTTTAGGGATTCAGCATATTTACAGCAAAAATTAGATTTTTTACCAGACCATTTGTTTGTGCATATATTTGTCATTTTTATTTTCCCTAATTTGCTCATGTAATTATTTTCAAACAATGATTTGCAACAAGCAAAACCTTACTGCATCAAAAAATACTGCAAATTAGATCTGCTATTACTAGACAGCTTTGTAACAGTTGACTAATTGTTTTGTTATTGTTGTTTACTGTTATCCCTAGCTTGTTGGGGATAAAAAATGCGCAACATAAACCAGATGTAATTAATAATTCAAAATGTGTTGTCAGATTAGTATACTCCACAACAATAAGAACATATAAAAGAGAGTCACAGGTTAAAGTTATTTATATGAGTTTGATGAGGTCATGAGTTTACACACAAAACTCCAATTGACAAAGCCTCTTCAAATACATTGTCTTACCATCCTTATCAAGTGCTGCACAGAGTAAAGTCAACAAGTAAATGAGTGCGGCTTAGAGACACCAGTGTACAATACACGTTTTCTAAGGTTAAATGAGTACAGTAGGTAAAACGGAATGGTACAATATCCCATTACAAATTCAATACCAAAGCAGCACAGGATAAGACAAGTTGAAAGATTTGATTTCCTTTTAAAGAGCCATTAAAAAGACTGCCTTATTTTTACTTATTATGTTACTGCCTCCCAGATGCAGCCACCTTATTACAGTATTCTGCAAGGTCACATCCACCTGTATTGCATTAAATAAGTTCCACACTTACACAATGACAGCCATGCTCTTCAATGTACACTTTATCGAATACATCATCAACTCTTACAAAACTTCCTACAATATCTGACATTCTACCAATTCTTCGGAGAGTAAAGGCACAACCAAGCAACCAATAGTGGTAAACCCCCAACAGCAGTCACCTCATCTGCAGATACTTGTACTGGAAGTCTGTGGTGTACAGCATGAAGAAAGAAGAAATGGTGAGACTACAGTGCCCTGTGGTGTTCCTATGCTCCAGAACACCTGGTCAAAGACAACCATTCAGTATTGTTCAGAATTGTCATGGCAAATCATAAAATTACTACAACAGTGTCACCACTGCCACATACAATGCATAAGAGTTATTTGTTTTAAAACAATGTGTTGGGTCACAGCCATGTGTTGAACACAGAGAAGCCTAACATCAGCTGTAAGACCTGACCACATGGTTTGAAACAAAGAAGTCTTCACAATGACTCAAAACCCCAGCAGGCTTTGCTCCATTTATGATATTTAGGTGATAAGTATCTGGCATCTCATTGGGCATGGACCCCAAAACCCAGCAGGGGTCCCTGCTGATGTGCAGCAGCTCCACCAGATAATAAATACCAGTGATTCCCTGATCCTCACTCTCTGACCTACAGCCAAAGCACTTCATCTGCCATCATTAAGTTGTATAAGGACTACAGCTCAACTCAGACCAGCATGACTAGCCACCAGCTGAGGGACCATCCATCCAACTGTGTTTGTGAAAGCCCACTGGTTACTGAGAACCAGTGATCGCATTCTTCGTCCACCCAAGTTAAAATGGCAAGACCTGGAAACGTTCCGATGCCCTAACGAGCAGAACAGGGGATACGTGCACAACCAGACGACGCAGACGGTTTCAGATGTTTAGAGAAAGGAAACAGCTCGTCTGCTTTCTCCCACAACAGAAGTCAGAGCTTTCCCCTATTTCCCAGTTGAATGACCAGTGTGGGAAACATCAGAACAGCTTAGTTTTCTGGCGGCGAGAAGTTATTCTATTGTTTGGGGTTTTATCCTCTTCTCTTCTTTCTCTCATCCTTTCCGACTAACCCCCATACACACACACTCTTATCTTGGCCACAAGGCCTCTCATTTCCTTTGTTCTCACTGGGAGTGGTGTCCACCATTCTGAATCACCCAAGAAACTCAGTCACCCTGGGACTCTGTCCGCGATCTTGTCTGTTTACGTCATGTGGATTCACAACTATCTTGCCTTTCACTCACAACACGTTCACACAAACACATGTTTATAGACAGACATTTTTGTTTTATGTTTGTTTAGTTGTTTGCTTATGTGTAGTTTAGATATCAGAACTTTATTGCGAGTGTTGTTTCACCATCTTTAATACTTGTTTAATTAAATTCTGATTCATTTGAATGAGATAACACATGTTTGTAACATTTGCTGGTTGCAAAGGCCTGTGCTCAGACTCCTTCCTTCTCTGTTACTCTATAGCGCCACCCCTGGTGACAAGATGGCACGCATAGAATGATAGTTCTTTTGAGACTGCACTGTTTAGTCTTTAATTCATGATATTCAGGTGGTGCTTATTAGTTTATTCATTTTGATAATTTATGTACATTAATAACTGTCATCAGACAATTATTATTAATCCTTTAATAACTACACAAATACACCCTTTGCTGCACAACAAATGTGTCACCAAGGTATGAATCATCACATCCTCTTAAGTCCTGACAAGAAAAGACAATATGTTAAAACAGCAACTCACCTCTATATTTCACCTTAAAATCGCTGATCTTGCCTTGGTTGGTATTATTTTTCAGCGCAATCTCACCTGTATGAATTTTCATTTATTTTGTCATTTTGACAAACTGTAATAAATCATCAGACTTAAAAATTCAATTTCAATTTTCAATGTTATTTATATAGCGTCTATTACTACACAATTTGTCTCTAGAAACTTTCCAGAGACCCAGAACATAACCCCCAAGCAATTATTACATAAACAACGGCAGGTAAAAAGTCTCCTAGTGGGAGGAAAACCTTAAGCCAAACAGTGGCAAGGAAAAACTCCCCTTTAAGACAGAATAAACCTTGATAAAGAACTGGATCATAAGGGGGGATCCTCCCGCCAAAGGCCAGCTGGGTAGAGCATCACCAGGAAGAAAATCAAAAAAAGATTCAAGTAAATCCATAAATAACTTTTATTTTTTATTGTTATATATATATATATATATATATATATATATATATATATATATATGAGATATATGAGATATATGAGATATATAAGAATAAACAGAAAAATGCAGTTAGAATTACTTTTCTTTTTATGGTGAGACATTGAACTTTGCCGATCTCTCATGGTGGCGCCCTCTTATAGAAAGTTACAGTTTTCACTGTCAGCATTATCAATGTTCTAACCACTGGTTGAGCAGGTTTGAGATGTATTGGCTCATCCTGCCTGGAGCAGGGATGCATAATAGAAAACATGACATTTCCTGTTGCCAACAGCTGGCCCTACAACTGTTCCTGAATATTAAACTGTAAATGTGTTCAGGCTCAGACTACAATCACACACATCACTTTGGGACCAGATCATACAGTATTTCCTCATTGTTCTTGACACGTTCTTTAATAAAATTAACAACTGAGGATTTGTATTCCATTTTTGTAATAATTTTAAACTGAAACTGCTGTCCACTGCTGTCAATATGGGGTATTTGACCATTTAACAGATCAACTGATGTAATTAGTAACATAAACACCATTTTGTCCTTTTTTACTAGAGGTTGGCTCAATTACTACAAATACATAAAATTCCTGCATTTATATTTCCTAATTTTCATCATAATGTGTTTGTAGTTAGATGTGTTCAAGCTAAACATGAATGTTATGTGTGCTAATTTAACGTTTTACAAACTAACTCCTAAACATTTATTTTCAATTATAGCATCTGATTGTAAGGAAATGGTCTGAATTATATTTTGTAATGATTGGCTCTAAGTGGAGTAGAGACATTAAGGAAATGTTGAGAATGTTGTGATGTAGATCCAGATAGAAGTAGAAAGAGGTTTAAGCACATTGGTGCATTATCAGTTATGGCAAATGAAGTTACACAGGTGTCATCATGGATGCCAATCCATGCCTCAGATTTCCATGGTGAATGATCATTATACGCAACAGTGCCAGCAGCTCCACAATCAAAGCAGAAAAAATATAATTTACTATATTACTTTATCAAGTTGTGAACCATCACCTCATGTAATCATTAAGGTAGATTCAAGGTGGCACTGTGAGTATGATCAAAAATGAGCATATGCATCTCTGGGGGGAGTCCACTCTGATTATACAAACAGAAAATCTGACGTCTCCAGGACAATGTAAAACGTAATACAAAGCATGTTTCCAATTGCCAATAGGTGGTGCTACAAGGTATCCTTAATATTACACTGCACACGTGTTAGACTGCAAACATATGAAACAAATCTGGGCCAGATTAAACAATGTATGTTCAAGTTACAGCCGTTGACCCAGCCTGGGCCCCAACAATGCTTTATCTGCCCCTGCTTCTCTCTACTAAAAAAATATCAAATGAAACTTAAATGAATCAAACTCACAAGATTTAATGAACTCAGGTTTGACAGTGTTTGTGTATAGAGTGATTAGGTTTTTAGTAGACACTATGATGCAGTGTTGCAGTGCCTTTCTGAAAGGGACCCTTAAATCTCTCCTTCCAGGGACAAATGGGTGATTTTTGATGAATTGTTTTTCTTACACAAGTTTCAAAACCATAGACCATATAACAGTGGAAAAAACATTCGGTCACGTGACCCATTGGTTTCTGAAGACTGGTTAAAAGCCTGTTTTCCTTTATACGATGCATAGCTATGTTGCTTGGCAAACCAACAGGAACACGCCCACTGAGAACCGTGAGAACCGGAGTTTTTACATATTGACTCGACGTCAATATCAATATCAATATCAAAACGGACCATTACGTTTACCCGAGGCTGGGTTGATACAAAGTGGTGGTTGTTTCGCGAAAGGCGGCAAAATGACAATTACAAATAAGGAACTAATAACACTTAGCTATTTTATCTCATGATTACCTTTATCAACCTCTTAAGTATGGATTTAAGCATGGATTTGACCAGGATTTACATCTCTTTGACCTTCATGTCAGAACATCCAGATCGAAATGTCAAGCGAGTCACTTGCTTTTGCTACAAGGGGGCGCTATGAGTATGACTAAATATGACCATGTGGATCTGTTCAGAGCTGGACTCTGATCACAAGCAGCACATCTAAGGCCTCTGGGTCAATGCATGACAGAATAAGAGCGAGTTGAGTCAACTTTCTGTGCCAAAATGTCGAATTGTGCTGCAATGTCATGGGCGAGTCCCTGGACGAAATGGCTTTGTAATTTAACTTACACAAAGCCCTTATATCACATGTGATATAAGAGCTGTTGTCTTGCATGTTTTAGATGTTTCTTGCATCAACACACCTTAATAAAGTTAATGGTCATCATCAACATGTCATCAAGGTCTGGGCAACTCTGTTAATGACACAGGCTATTAGGATGTGTTAAACCAGGGAAAACCTCTAAAACATGCAGGACTGCAGCCTTTGAGGAAATGAGTTTGATACATCAGCATTAGATAAAACACACAAACTATGAAGTTGATCCCGATCTCTGGGAGGAGTTCATTCAGATACAAGGTCTGCAAATCACAAAAATCAGCCCAAAATGATAAATTCAATTAACAATGGCGGACTTCCTGTACATTTAAGAATATGGGCTCTTGAGACTTTTCTGTGTGGACTGTCAATCTACATAAACCTACCATTTGTCATGCAAATCATACGAGGGGATTGATTTTTTTTTTTAAGGTGGCGCTATTGAGCCATTTTTTTCATGCTCATTTAAGGCACCCTTAAAATATCACATTCTTTGCCAGACCTGATGGGTGTACAAAATTTAATGAGTTTTGGACGCAAAGCTCCTAAAGAGCCAGTTTCATTTTGGAAAAATAATAATAAACAGCACATTTTTAATAGCACCCTTGGTACTCAGGCCCTAATAATAAATGTTTCAGATACAATAGGGTTCTCGCACCTTTGGTGCTCGGGCCCTAAAAATAATAATAAACAGTGTGATTTCAATAAGGTCCTTGTTCCCCTCAGTGCTCAGTCCTATTAAACCTGAGCAACATCAGTGCAAATTTTAGTAAACAATTTGGATTGACCTGACAGTATTTGTTCCTGAAATATATTTTCATCAAACCTAAAAGACATGATAAAAATGTCAACGCAAAACTATTACCTAACCTGGTGTGTAGATTAAATTACTATACAAACAGGATGTCAGCTCCTTGACTCTAATACACATCAGGACGATGTAAACGATAACATACTGCAAAGGTATTCTAGATGAAAAAAAAAACTGTGACTCAGTTCTCATTGTTCATTTAAAACAGCCATTCAAAAGAATAATTTCGTTCATCAACGTCACATTTCTAGTGCAGACTCAAGGCTGTAGCATTTACAATACACTAGAAAGTTTCAGAGGTGATTATCAAGAAAGAAAACTCACAAATAAAGTGTGTCCATGTGGCCCTGTAATGGATTGGTGACCTGTCCAGAGTGTAGCGCTGCCTTTCACCAGAAGAGAGCTGGGATAGGCTCCAGCAGACTTAGGCTAACTAGGAAAAATCAAGGAGAGTTGATGTTTGGATGTAAATCATGATATATTAACATTTACACTTCCTGTGATCCGTATTGACAAAGTTTCACAAATTTGGTGTGTTTATAAAGATTTTCATACTTATCATCCATACCATGTTTTATTAATTTTGGATTATTACATTATCACAATATAGGCCAAAGACTATTTGCATCACAGCTACAAGTTTGGTGCATAACTTCAAAACAGTTTGTGCAGATTGATTGTGCAATCAAGATTCCTTCTATAAATGCTCATATGTATGTCCATGCCAAGGTCATTTTCATACTCAGGTCCAGCAGCTTGGACCCCTATAATGAATCCAATTAGCTTTTGTATTTTGGTCTGTTGATGATGAAAACAAACTAAATTGGTCAGGACTGTTGTAGGTCCTCTGTGGAGCTAAATAGACTTCTGGATCTGTTGGGTAAGAATAATCAGATCTCAGTGATCTGCTATTAGAGAGAATGCAGGTTTAAGGAATTTCAGCATTGAAGATAAAGCATCTTTCACTCCTCGGGTCTACACTTCTATCTATAATTTACAGTATGTTGTTTAAACTAAGCCTCTATTGCAACCATGTTCATGTATCTTTAAGCCAGTGAGTTTGTGGACGTGCAGAGTACATGATGCGGGCATTTACTCCCTTTCTCACAGCAAGCTTCCACCATTGCACCATAGCATTGTGATATGATCCACGAATTATACAAGTGTGAGTCAAATCTCTCTGTCATAAATTCTTTTCTGTAGAGCTCAGCAGGGATTTCTGTGCCTGCTGATAGAGAAATGATACCTCCAGTTTAAGGTGAAGACATTAAATCATCTTGGTGTATTAACACAGATGAACAAAAACAACAAATATATGTCTTTATTCGCTTGGCTTAATTGTGTATTAACATGGGATTGCTTTGTTTCTTCATTAAATGATTTCACGTGATAATGAATCCATTTCAGTTGTAAATGATAGTCCCACAGCAGAGCCCTTCAGATATGAAGCACTCCAATCTAGGCCACCTCTGATGCTCTGCAGTGTTGCACAAGATGCACACATTCTGGGAAAGAGGAGAATTTGTCTTCAGCGAATCAACTCAAGTTTTCCTTCCACCAATATGGCGTGACAAACTAGCTGGAGCTGAACTAATGCTGTTAAAAGGCTGCACCAGCTGCCTTGTGCTTTTGTCTGATGTATTTCTCTCACTGTGTCAAGGAGGAAAAGTTCTTTCAGAAGTGAACGCCGAGCTCAGTCTTGTCAGGAGAGAGTTGCATATGAAATGTTCTTTTTTCACATTTCACCTGCAGGATCCCATCTATTTTCTCCATCTTTTTGTCTGTTCTTCCTTTTTACTGTGTTGTCTCTCACTCATCTCCCTTCTGTGTAAGTTGTTGCAAAATCATTTAAGTATGAAGTGTAGAGCAGGAAGATAAGAATCTGTAAGTCGAACCTGTATGTTGCCTTTTATTGCATCACTGGTACGCCCCTGAAAGGTGTTCTCTTATCCTTTTGAACATATTTTACCAAAAATAAGCACTTTAATAAATACTGTGACTTTTATTGATATTACAGTTGAAATAAAAGAGCGAACTTTAAATATTCTGTGTCCTCCTTATATATTTCAGAACTATTGGTAAAATGCTTGAGACCCTGGACAGGTCGCCAGTCCATCGCAGGGCCACATACAGAGACAAACATTCAGTCACGCTCACACTCACACCTACGGGCAATGTACAATAACCAATCAACCTGACATGCATGTTTTTGTTTGAGTGGGAGTAATCATAATCATTGTGAGAATGTTCAACATGATTCTGAACGTCAGAGAATTAAGAAATGATTAGAAATACTTTTAGCAAAATCTAGTAGAATCTAAAATTACAAGAGAAAGGTACAGCCACAGCAGCTTTAACAGGTTTAGTTTATTTTATGGTGTACTTGGTGTAAAAGGGATATCCATTTGAAGTACAGCTCGCCCTGAACTTCTTTGTGAGAATCCCGGCTTGTCAAAGGAAGCAATGAGCAGCTAGCAAGGATCAATAAATGGATTTTACGAGTCTGCAGCCTGACCACCTGGGGTTTAACAGTGCACACACTAATTTCTGTGACACTAAAGCACATTGACTAAAATGTGACAGTCAAGAGGACTGTTACATTTAGTCAATTTTAAATCAAAAATTAAAAAAAAAAAAACAAAAAAAAAATCATTAAAGCAAAACATGAAATGACGACATGTGAATATGTTTCAATATTTATGAAACATCAAAGTTGGAATTTTGAATTCATATTTTGACCACTTTCCCTGTAATTATCATTATTACTAATTCAAAAAGTATGAGAGGCAGTTTCAAAACAAATTAATTAGATGACACATAAATTAGAAACATAAATTAGAGGAAGGAAGATCATACGTTTATGTGTGCAAATGACATCAGCACTAGAAGTACGTGGAGGCTGCACTGTAGAAGATTTGACAGAAGCGATTCTGTCAAATTTAAAGCAGTCTTCATTCACACAGTGTTGTTTTTTTGCATTTCATCAGATGAAATATATGTTTTCCATAAATATTATCTTATTTTAGCCTTACCAAGTACATTGTAGTGTCAGTTGTTAATCAGAAGCATCAAGTGAAAAAAGTCACGTTTGCTCTTATTTGGAAAGTCATATCTGAGAGAGCAACAGATGTCCTATATAAGTACTTTTCCATCCAGGTCCTCAGAACCCACAATCCTGCACGTTTTTTGATGTTTCTCTACTTCAGCACAGCTGATTCAAAAGAATGTATCACCATCAGCTTGTCATCGAGGCCTGCAGAAGTCTGTCAATAACCCAATACTTTGAGCCAGTTGTGTTGGAACAGGAACATATTTAAACATGCAAGGCAGCGGGTCCTGAGGATTGAAGAGCACTATGCTATATGGTAATGGGGTTCTAAGGTTTGTTGGAGTGCTTTTTAAATCCAGTCTGCTGTGTTGAGAAGGCTGAATTTAAACACACTGGGGGAAGGAAATCTTCTATATTCACGTTTCCATCACCTAAACATTGCAAAGAAAAACTTGGAAATACCTCTAAATAAAACTTCGAAATAAAGTGCAAAATACTGCAAAAACCTTTCACAAAGTAGTTTTTCAGAACTGTTATTGTATAAGTCTAATGGAAACTCTTTTTGGACATTTGCACATCTCCAGCAGTATAGAATGCAACGTAGTTGGTCAATCTAAATTAATTAATTAATTAATTAATTATTGTGCATTACACAAGGGCTTTGCCTCTAAATAATCATTTGAATGATCATCCACTGCCTTCATCCTCTGTTGATTATTTTTGCAACAGTGGTAGGGTCAGTCGCATTAATTTGTCAAAGATTCTGTAAAGCTCCTTCAAAGTTGAGATATTCTTTTACATTGTTTTGAAGAGAAGTCTCAAAGGACGAGATACGGAAAGATACGGAAAGATACAGAGAGTTACGGAGATACAGAGAGAGAACTAGGCTCATAAACACATTTATACTTCAAGTTAGATCATTTAAGTTTCTAAAGTTTAGCAGCGAAGAAGTGTTATTTGCACAAAGAATTATCAACCATAACAGTAAAACTACGTATTTAAAATTGTCTGTCTCTTGTGCACCACCATAAAACTGAACCGCTGTGTTCCTGTGATGTGTAACAAGAAGATGTTTCCTTTGGGTTCTCTGCGTTTGGACTCTGTAGATTGGAGATGTTTAATGGAACATGTAGAGGTTTGATTGGATGGGGACCAGGAGAGGTTAAAGATTGTATGCTCGCTTTGTTCTGTCCCTTGAACTCTTAATTAATAGTTTCTGCAGATACATATAATGTATTCTTTGCTGGTAGTCTCTCTAGCTAACAAAATGAAATAAATATTCAAAATATAAACAAATATATAAAAAAAAAGGGAAATAGTGAAAAAATTAATGCATAAAATATACAACAATGGTGCAAAATAGTGCAAAAGTTGTGCCAGTTATTAGTTATTAATTGAGTAGGAAGACTGCTGTGGGAAACAAACTGTTTTGGTGTCCTTTAGCCCTGGTCTGGAGGGGCTCTGAGGTGCCTGCCAGATGGGAGCAGTTCAAAAAGACTGTGCATGGGGTGAGGCTCTGATGATGTGCCCATGCAGTCCTCACAGTGTGCAGCAGTCTTTGGAGCTGCCACCAGGCTGGACATAACCACACAGTGATGGAGGTGGACAGAACAGCCTTGGTGACTGCAGTGTAGAACAGCAGCTCCACTCCTGGAGCAGGCCATGTTTCCTCAAGAGCTGCAGGAAGCACATCTGCTGTTAGGCTCTCGTCATCATTTTGGATAAGACAATGATGTTGAATGCTGAGCTGTCCACAAACAGGATCTGTGCATAAGCCCCAGGACGATCCAGGTGCTACAGGGTGTAATGCAGCCCCATATTGACTGCATGGTCCACTGACCCGTTTGCCTGGTAGGCAGACATAAGTTTAAAAGAATTTTAAAAAATGAAGGGCAAGAAATAAAGGTTGTAGTGCATTATGGTAGATTACTGAAATGCAGTAGTAAATTTAAAGGTTTTAAACCTTGAGCAATCGCAACTGAGAGTTTCAGCAGCCCTGATCCATTCTGGGAGTTTGTTCCCCATGTCAAGGAACATAAAAGCTGAACGCTGCCTCTCACCGTATTTGGTTCTAACTCTGGGTAGAGAAAGTAGGCGTGATCCTGACAACCTAAGGATTCTTGTTGGTTCATAATGGACCAGGAGATGAGTGATGGCCTTAGACCATTCAGAGATTTATAAACCAACAGCAGGATTTTGACATCTATTCTGAAAGACAGGAAGCCAGTGTAAAGACTTAAGCACTGGAGTTATGTGGTCCACTTTCTTGGTCTTAGTGAGAAATCGGGCAGCAGCGTTCTGAACTAACTACAGCTGCTGATGGATTTTTTAGAGAGAGCCATGAGACCAGCATTACAGTAGTCCAGTCTACTGAAGTTAAAAGCATGGATGTTTATCTAAGTCCTGCTGAGACATCAGTCCTTTAATGCTTGATATGTTCTTTAGGTGATAATAGTCTGACTTCACTATTGTTTAAATATGGTTGATTAAAGTCAGTTCTGACTCCAGAACCACACCCAGATTTCTGGCTTGTCTTTTGGTTTTTGGCTTACTGCTTGAAGGTAAGTGCTTAATCTTTTTTCTTTGGTTCTAAACACTATTATTTCTGTTTTGTTAAAAGCTGATGACTACAGACATCAGAGCAACAGGTCTGTAGTGTTTCAGGGCTGTGATGGTGGACCGGGATGATTGTGGAACACTTGAAATAGCTCCAGAGCTCTATTGAAAAGCTGAGGTTTAGGTTAGTGGGGGCTGCTGTGGGTGGGAGAAGAAAGTGAAGCTACAGATAGGTGATCTCTTGCAGGTATCTTCACACTGAGGCCAAATCATGAAAAGTTGTCCCTCAGCTTTTCACAGTAGAGTCTTTTGGCCACATTAGGCGCGTTTCCATTAGCAGGAGTTCCAGGTAGATTTTTTTGGCTGGACCATTACCAGGAACGGCCCTGCAAAAGTGACTTTCAGGAACCTTTGTGGAGTAAAAAAAAAAAAAAGACAGTTTAGTAGGAGAGGTACTCAGATTGGTCAACACAAACCTTGAGATTTCTAGATTACATTCAGCACTCGTGACCATAACTCATTTGAACCATTTGGACCAGAAATACATTTTTTCTATAAGTACATTTGATGATGAAAAAAAGAAGAAAAAACATATATCAGGAGCCTCGATGCAGACGTGACACATAGTTTCAGGATGATAGTACTTTGAAAACCACAAAAGTAAAGAAGACTAAACACCAAAGGTTCTCATAAGAGGTCATTGCAGCTGTGTGTAACAGCAGCCAAAACTCTCAAAGATAAAATATGAGTCTGCACAAGCTTTTTAACAACATAAATTATTTCCATAACAGATAGATGGACTGATGAGTTAGTTCAAGTCTTGTTGATATATGGGATATTACCCCAATGTCGAGGTCCAGCAGGGGTTTTTGTTTTAATCTCAAACATTAAAAAATACGGATTACCTCCAGCTTGTGGTCAGCTGTGCTGTTTTTTCTGTTAAAGGTTCTTGTTTGGCGCTATGGTGTTACAGAGACACGCTGGCTGAAGGGGCTGAGAAGACGGTCCGCCCTGTTAGAAGTTCCTGTATGGCAGGTTTACCCTGAGCAACTGCTAGTGGAAGTGCACCGTCTGATCTCCTTTGTCAGCATGTTCATGCCTTGTCTGTTTGCACTCTGGTAGGCGTCTTCTTTGGCTCGGCAAAGGTCTTTGCATTTCGGGGTGAACCAGGGTTTATTATTGTATAATGTGCAGAATGTTTTGGTTGGTAAACATTCAATAAACCCTCACAAAAGGTGATGTAAGTTGTCACAGTATCTGCTAGTTCATTGAGGCTGGTGGCTGCAGCTTCAAAAACACTCCAGTCAGTGTCCCAACTACAGGTTCAGCAGATTCAGTTTTTACCTGTTGGTTACCTGCTGGTTAGACTAGACAATGATCAGAGTGTCCCAAAGCTGCACAAGGCGACATGCCCCTTTCAGAATACTGCAATAGTAGTCCATCATGTTATTGTCTGATGTGGGACAACTTACATTTTGTCTGTATTTAGGAAGTTTGTGGTTTAGTTTTGCTCTGTTACCGTCCCCTAAATTCAGAATCAGAGATCCGTCTGTTCCCGTTAAAAACCAGTGATCTGCTCAGCCAGGCACTGTTCAGCCTCGCTCACATTGGCCTGCGGTGAGATGTAAACATCGACAAAGATGAAAGAGGAGAACTCCTGTGGTGATTAGAAAGACTTTCAAGTCAGAATGAGGAACTCAGATTTGTGTCACAATATTTATTAGGCAAAATGTATACTGTACATTGCAGTTTTTTCACCTATTGCAACTAAAGTAAAACAAATTTTCAGATGTATTGAGTAAATATGTTGCCATTAGTGTCAGGAAAAGGTGATTCTGGTGATATGACAAAGCCCAGACAAATCAGAGGAAGTAGGGACATGACGCATGAGCTTTGGTGTGTTGCTCCAGTGGCCTCAACATGTGCAGCAGAGATCCACTGAGCACTATGAATTAGCTGCTGCCTTTCTTGTTTGTTCTTATCTTATTGGATATCTTTCTTTTTTGGGCCAGTTTTGTGACTTTGAGAGCGGCTGCAGGATCTGCTCTGTGATTTTTACTGTGCATCTTACATGAAAGGGAACTTTCAGTATCTTCAAATCTCTCTTTGCTTTAATTAAGCAATTCTTTGTGTTCCTTTATTATCTTTTATTATTTTTTTTTATCTTAATTAAAGAGAATCCTTCTTTGACAGCACAGCACATATTAAGTAGGAAACAAATGTTAATCCAGTTGTTGAAGCCAGAGTATTGGCTGACTCAGTCACATGCAGATTATTTTGGATTTGATCTCAATCTTCTCTTGAAGCTGGTATTCAAACCAATTTTAAACATTGTATATTCTATCCGTGAGGGAAGCCACACAAAAACAGAAAGCTGGGTGACATAACCCTCATACCCTTAATTCGCCATGCCTAGCATTCCCATCTCCTTGACATATTTCTATCTGATGACTCCTACCTGTAAGCAGTTTTACAAGCATGCAGGCACATTCAACAGTATATGATGGGTCATATTCTAAAGCTGCTTGTGTCTCATTCAGGAAGCTTAAGCTCTTTAACACCTGCAGTATGCATTATGTAACATCCCTTCATATGGACTATCCTCTGCATAAACACTTTTTTTTTTGCATGTGTTATGATCCACATAGACACTTATCTAAATATAATCAAAATATAGATTACAGCATTGTTTCCATGTGCAAAAACTCTGTGTTGACAATTACACCTTTCTTTTAAGATTGAGTAGTTCAAACAATTTAATTTTAAATAACTTAGAAACAAATTGTCCTCATTGTGTGATTAAGTAAGCTTTGTGCATGAATAGAACGGAAATGTTCAGGTCCGGTGATGAGGCACAGTACATTACTCCCGGAGCCAAACTAGGGAGAGACATGAGAGAAGCAAAAACAAAATAGAAGGACAAGCTTAAGAGACGCACAAGGAGTAACACCTGCTAGGTCTAGCAAGAGGTCCAACATGTTACCAGTTATAAGCCCAGCAACATCACATTGGCTAATGGTGATGCTTTGGTGGCTGAGGACCTTAACTGTTTCTTTGCTTGGTTTGAGGTGGATAACAGAGGCCCATACGTCATCAGAGACAGTGGCCCACAGCAACCTCACTCTCATGTTGCAGAAACACGAGTTGAGGCGCATGCTGAGGGCAGTGAACCCAAGAAAAGCGGCTGGACTGGACAGGGTGACTGGAACGGTACTGAGGGACTGCGCAGCACAGCTTTCTGGGGTTTTCACAAAGGTCTTTAATCTGTCCCTTTCCCAGTCTGTAGTCGTGTTTCCATTACACTTTTATATGAAAGAAAATAAAATCTCTGAGCTTGCGATAAAGGTAACGCTGCAGGGGGTCATTGTTTCCGCTGAAATGTGTTTTTTGAATAAGCACAATTCTCTGCAACTCTCCACACCTCCTCCTGCGAGACTTCTATTCAAAACAACAAAAAAGACAATCTCATCATTGAAGAATATCGACAAAAACATCTAGTCTTTGACAAATTATTGCGATTGCCATTGCAACTGTTGAGAAAATAGTCAGCTGATAAATGCAGCGACTGGTCATTCAAATGATTATTCAGAGGCAAAGTTCTTATGTAATGCATAACAATTAAGTAGTGTTATAGCACAACTACATTGGAATAATGGGGCCAAAAATAGCTAAAATCTAGAATTTGATTACTTTAGATTGACTATTAAGTCACATCCAGTGTTGCCAGTGATGTCAAAATACGCTAAAAGCAGTTTCATTACACACATTGCATTAAAGTGGATTATCGATTTGCCTGAAAAAAAAACCACCTCCTGGAAG
Organism: Xenentodon cancila; assembly: GCA_014839995.1. NCBI lineage: Eukaryota > Metazoa > Chordata > Actinopteri > Beloniformes > Belonidae > Xenentodon > Xenentodon cancila. Next base: position 19,637,445 of record CM026210.1, on the reverse strand, counting down.
TGTAAAAAGATTTGGGAGATTTTTGAAGTTTTTTTTTTTTAATTTGAGTTTTTCATTTGAGTTTGACATTTCCATTACATTTCTTTTATTTGATATTTGGGTTTTGTGTAAATCTATGTGTAAAGGAAACGCGACTTATTATTCCAGAGATGAGTTCCTAAGGCTGTCTGTGTGGTGTACTGTGACCAACCTGCCCCTAAACACTTTCAGAACCAAAGAGCTGATCATGGACTACAAGAAGAAAATATCTGATCCCCAGCCCATCCTGATCAATGGGATAAGGTTAGAGAGGGTGTTCAACTTCAAGTTCCTGGGCATAATAAATGATGATGACCAACACCCTGCACTCCTAATGAAGGCAAAGCTGTGGAGAGAAAATCGACTCAATATACAGTGGGGCAAAAAAGTATTTAGTCAGCCACTGATGTGCAAGTTCTCCTATTTAGAAAGATGAGAGAGGTCTGTAATTTTCATCATAGGTACACTTCAAATATGAGAGACAAAATGATTAAAAAAAAAATCCAGGAAATCACATTGTAGGATTGTTATAAGAATTTATTTGTAAATGATGGTGGAAAATCAGTATTTGGTCACCCACAAAAAAGCAAGAATTGCCTCTCACAGACCTGTAACTTCTTTAAGAAGCTCTTCTGTCCTCCACTTGTTACCTGTATTAATGGCACCTGTTAGAACTTGTTAACTGTATAAAAGACACCTGTCCACAGAAAAACGAACAGTAACACACTATGCCAAGAGGGACTCAAATCCTGCACTGCCAGGCGTGTCCCCCTGCTTAACCCAGTACATGTCCAGGCCCATCTGAAGTTTGCCAGAGACCATATGGATGATCCAGAAGAGAAGTGGGAGAATATCATGTGGTCAGATGAAACCAAAATTGAAAATTTTGTTAAAAACTCTACTCGTGTTTGGACGCAGAAGAGTGCTGAGTTGCATCCCAAGAACACCATACCTACTGTGAAGCACGGGGGTGCAAACCTCCTTCCATTAGGGAGAGCATTGAAGATGGAACGTGGCTGGGTTTTCCAGCATGACAATGATCCCAAACACACTGCTCGGGCAATGAAGGAGTGGCTTTGTTAAAAGCATTTCAAGGTCCTGAAGTGGCCTGCCTCTGCTCTGGCCTGGTGAGAAAGGAGTTTCCCACATTCATAAAAACACTGTCTGGATTTAAGTAGTAGGGTTTTGACTTTTGCAGCGAAAATCAGCTCCAACTCCATTTGTAACCAACTGGGACCTGGATTGATGGCATATGTGTCATCAATATTTTTGTGCCTGTAAGAAGTTTGGTGGTGCAAAAGGCGTCCACTTTCTTTTTGTTAGAAATAAAAGAAATGAGCTGGCCCCTAATGTAGGCCTTGGATATCTCCCAGAGGATGCTTCTGCTCATGTCTGATGAAATCTTTAAGCTCAAAAAACAGGGTAATCTGGGATTGTAAAAATTGTTTGCAGCACTGTTCCAATAGAAGGGCTGCATTAAACCTCCATAGTTTAGGATGGGCAAGCCATTTGGGTAAAGCTAAATCAACGGAGGTTGGGGCATAATCCAATATTACTATGCTATGTTAATCAGTAGCGACAATTTTGGAAAGTAATCTAATGTCAAGAGGTAAAAAACTCAATGCACAAGTAGGAGGGGTGAACATGAGGAAAAAAAAGAAGATGAAGCCTCGGCAAGGCTGAGTTGATGTGTAAAGGTTAATAAAATCTTAGCCAACTTGATCAGTGGAATGGCTTTGTTAGATGTCCAGTCCAGCAATGAATCTTGAAAAAAACATTAAAATAATCTCTGATAATTATATAGTGGTTACCCAGATCTGGAAAAGATGAAAACAGATTATAGGTTATAGGTTATAAAGAGGCAGTTATCCCAGTTGGAACCATAGACAGAGGCAAGTAAAATAGGAGTGCCCTGGAGCATCCCAGAAACTAATATGTATCTTCCATTAGGATCCGAAATTGATTTGTGGAATATGAAAGGAACACCCTTTTGGATAATAATAGCAGTGCCCCTGGCTTTACGGTTAAATGTGTGAAACACTTGACCAACCCACCTCGTTCTAAGTCGTCTCCTTTTTGCGCATGTGTTTTTTGAATTAACAAAAAAAAGTCCACTCCAGAGAGTCATCTCTACAGCCCAGGAAGTCATCAGATGGCCTGTCCCTTCCTAACAGCTCCCTTTGCCTCAGGAGAACTCTCAACATCCTAAAGGACCTGGCTCACCCTGGGCACGGCCTGTTTGTTGAGCTGCTCTCATGAAGACTGTACAGGGCTGTAAAATCAAAGACAAACAGACTGAAAAACTATTTCTATCCCCAAGCTCTCATAGCCCTCATCTCTACCCTGCTCTGACATCATAGACTTTGAAACAATAATACATTAACTAATACTCTTTTTTTAACTACATTCAATTCAATTTTATTTATATAGCGTCTGTTACAACAGAAGCTGTCTCTAGGTGCTTTCCAGAGACCCATAACATGACCCCCGAGCGAGTATCACATGTACGTAGTGTAAAACAAAAGTGCAATATTGTAAAACCCAATGCAATATAGGTTAAAAAATAAATGCACATTGCCAAAAACATTGCTGATCATACTAATTCATACTGTTTTGTTTAACTCTTTTTATATACTTATTTTTCCCTATTGTAAATATTTTATCTCGCCTTGGAAAGGAAAGTCACCCAAATTTCATTTTACCCATACAATGACAAAAAGGCATTCATATTCATATTTAAATAACTTAATTTGTCTTGTGGTTTTAACTTGTCAAATATCCACTTTAAAATTGCAGTAAAGCAAATGTAAAGATCTAGTGAAGGTTAAAATTCAGATCTACACACTTTCAAGAGGAATCTTGTACCAGCTCAAACAATGAGCTTTATACTCTGTAGATTGAAGGACCAAGTTAACAGTCTCATACTGGGGATGTTAAAGGACTATAACAAGCAACATTGCACCGCTGAGGATGGGGGGGTCTGTGAAAATCCACACTGCAGGAGTAAGTGAATGCTCAGTGGGTTGATTTTGTGCAATGATAGTGCAACGTTTTCACCGGAGACATGTAGGAGTAATGGACTTGCCACTGCCAAAATGTAGCAAAGCCAGATGGACACTCTCCATCACTAACTAATTTAATCAATGGCCAACGGCTCAACTGTATCAATGGCAGGAGATACCAACTCTAAACTGTTTGATTTAACAATGTTAACTTTGTACATCTCTGAAAGGTGACTGCAACAGCAGTCTGTTATTTCAAATCTGGAATCTGGGATTTGTTTGGTTTGAACAAAGTTAGCTCAGTTTGCATCACAGAGCAGAGGACACAAATATTTTTACAAGAATTGGAAACCTAATTTTATTTACTTGAAAAAATGTTATATTAATGATCTTATCTTTAAGTGGTGTCTTTAATGAACCATTCCTTCATTAATGTAAAAATACTTATTTTGGCTTTGGTCAGACTTTAAGCTCTCTATTGTCTTTCCAATTATGTTTACATACAAGGCTTACTGCTTTCCATGGCAACCACTTGCATGTGTCCATACCTTTCCCTCAAAGTCGCATACTCCACTTACTCCCTCCACTTTTTATTTGGAGAACAACTGGTGTCGTAATTTGCTAGTTTCACTGGCAGCTCAAGAAACACCAAGGTCAGCTGCCGGCAGTCATGTGGGTACTGCATTTTGTCTTTCTGCAGTGTTTCTCAAATCCGGTCCTTGGGACCCCCTGTCCCGCGTGTTTTAGACGCTGCCCTGCTTCAGCACATTGTGATACAAGTAGCTGTGTCATCAACATAGTGCAGACAGACCTAGATGACAAGCTAATGAGGACCATTAGTTAGAATCAGGTGTGTTGGTGTAAGACAACATTGCAAACATGCAGTAAAGGGGGTCCCAAGGACTGGAACTGAGAAACACTATGTTAATGTGTATCTAAATGTGTGTCTAAATGTTGCTGCAGATTGTTCTCTTTAAGCTGAAAGTGAGAAACTGAAGTCAAAGGAATGTTGAGGCTGCCAACCAGCACACTTTGAGCAGCCTTTTAAAATTTCAGATAGTTTGATCAGACTGTGAATCTCACACTCCTAAATGATTTTCTGCCTTGCACATGGAAAATTTACAAAGCTTCCACCCACAGTGAAAGACAGCTTGGAGGTTTTTACATGCAATGTGTGCATGAGTAGCTGTGCTGCTAAGCCTGTGCTATATGTTAAACCTGGAACGAGAGTGATGGATAGAGCTTGTTACTCACTTGTAATTGACATCATCTGTGCTGTTGCCACAGAATTGCAGTAAGCACTTTCATAAATGTTTTTTCCCCTCTTTTTCATAGAAACCACCACACTCTCGCCAGAACACAAAAAAAAAGTTGTACATTGGCCGTCTTTGGGTTTTAGTGTCAGCCACAGTGGGGGGCAAAAGAAATTGGTCTCTCACACCACTTTTTCCCTCTTCTCCACTCATCCCTCCTCCACATTGTGATCCATTTTTCCATATGAATCTTCCCAGGCTTCCCTCAATTTCTCTCCCCATCGCAATGGCTTTATGTTGTGGTGCACCTTCAGGCTGTGTGTGGGATGGTGTTGTGGGCTGGCATCTGGCCGCTTCTGATAAGACAGCAAGTGAGCATGTGCTACAGTATTTATTCTGCAATGTGTTAATTTTTTATTATTATAGAGTGCTCACAGAGGCTGTATCTATAAGGCAACATCTAGGAAATGTTTAACTGTAACCACATACGCTCTCCAATATTAAATATCTACATTTTGCAATAATTTTTTCATATTTGGGGCTAAATCTTAAAGATAGGTAGACTGATTTTGTTTATTTTCAAAAGCAAAACAGGTCATCCATGCCCTGGGCAATGATGCATCCCTATGTGATCACATCTAGCTTTGCATGTTTTGCTGAAAACAGCCCAACACCTAATTTTTTCCCAAAAGTGTGGACTCATCTGACGCCTGAACACTTTTCTATTATTTGTTTATATTTTAGTTTCTGAAATGAGCTTGTGCCCAAAGAAGTTGGCAGCATTTACAGTTGCAATACATTTTCAGGTTATTATTATAGATAAAACAGCAGACAGCTTTGAATGACAAAAGGCTTGCCAGGACTTTTCATGTAGTGCCACCTAAAGGCTCCAAGGTCAAGCTTGTCCAGCATTAGAATTTAGACTTGGCCATAACATGCCTAGATTTATAATGCTTGCAGGTGCAGGATCCAAATATGGACACTTCTTAGAAGGTGAGTAACAGTTTATTTAGTGTTTGTAGGAGTAACAGGGGCAGGATCGGGAACAGGTGAAGTTGTGCTGGAGGTGTAGATGGTGACACTGATGAACCAAATATTTGGTTTTGAATTTGAAAGTGACAGTGTTGATACAGTACTGGCATTGCCATTGTGAGAGTTGGCAGTGGATGACGGGAGCAGGAAGGCAAATAATTTCGAACAGAACAGACCCAGTTACATCTGGAACAAGACTGACAAAGATTACCAACAAGGAGCCTGAGAGTATTATCATTGGTGCAATAACAAACTGGCACTGACTGCCGGTCCGAAGGCCTTTAAGTAGTGGAGAATGAGGATGAGAATGGGGATCAGGTGTGCTGCTGGAGTCCTGGTGTGGAAACATACCCATTGGATCACAACCGTAGCCCCTTCTCAATGGGAGCCATCAAGTGACGAAAACCACTTAGGCCAACAGTGGTGCAGGTCCGGATCAGGGAGGCTTTGACTCTGTCTGAAGGGGAATATGACTGGATGAAAGCCAGACCTTCTGGCCAGGGCAGGACAGGAGTCCGACAACAGCGGGCATCCACAGAGTGGCAACCGTGGTCCTGGGCCAGGAGAAGTGCTGTCTGGGCAGATCGCCATACCTGCAGATGTGGAGCTGCGCTGAAGGGATGGCCACCTTCTCTTCCTGGGTCAGGAACAAAGGAAGAAAGGAAGCTTTGTGAAAGCCACATTGTACAGATTTTAAAAAGCAGATTTTGAAAAACAAACAATAAGGATAACAGAGTTACCTCAGGATTTAGGAAGACCAGTGACAAAGTCCAGGGCAATAAGCGACCAGGGATGGCTGGGAACAGGCAGAGGATAGAGAAGGCAGTGGGCACCTGACACAATGCCTTATTTCTTGCACAGGTTGTACAGGCTAAAAGGGTTAGGGTCTGGGGTTCATCAGACAACCTCCCAGGCTCCCAGCAAGGAGAAGCGGAAACTGACAGATTGTTAAGTGGATGGGTGACTTGAGCCAGCTGTGTGGAGGTGGCATTGCATTTTTGATCCAGTGTGTATTTGTTCCAGTCAAAGTAGATCAGGGTTGGGGTGAATGATAGGGACTGACCAGGATCAGGAAGTAAGGTGAGTAAAAGTTCATTTAGTGTTAGTAGGAATAATGGGTGCAGGATCGGGAACAGGTAAAGTCTGTTGGTGAATAAGCGAATATCCGGTAGTGAATCTGAAAGTTAAGAGCGCTGATGAAGTGCTAGCACTCCTTAGATCACGACAAGATTTTTCTAAACTCTATTTTTTTACGTTATACAATGTTTCATTAGGAAAACATTTCTTGAACTCATCAGTGATTTTATGATGGAGTTTGTCACAAAATGGTAAGCAACAACCTGTTGTTTCTTGGACAGACTAAGCCTTTGGTACATGCTCATTCTGCAGTGACAAAAAGAATTATGTCAACCCCTAGAATTAATTAATCTTCATCATCTGAGTTTCATCTTAATGTGCTGAAAGTGATAACACACAAACAGCTATTTAATTACTTGTCTAAACACACCTATTCGACATTTACATGGCCACATGGATGGCTATAAATTATAATTTTGAGGTCATTCTACAGCATCTCTAGGGGTTTAAAGTCTGCTGGATCCAGAAAGTAGATTTCCTTTTTCTAGGAGACTTACTTATATCTTCATGGTGATTGTCCTGCTGTGTCACCCAGCTTTTAATAATCTTAATCTGGGTGACACAGCCAACCAGACATTATCCTATAGAATACTTTGGTTAAACGGCATCCATTGTCTGTTAATTTTGACTTACAGTATCTGGATTTAGGTTGCAGCCTAAGCAGAGAGGCCCCAAACTCCAACTCCCTGCTCACCTACCTCAGCTCTTCCAGGACATTACGGAAGAATCCCCAAGCCAGCTCAGAGATAGTATCTCCATGTATGTCCTGGATCTGCCACAGGCCTTCCTTTCGTTAAACATTACTATAAACTTTGTAATAAACGTGATAATTAATTTCCCCCCTCAAAGATTACCTTTGTATGATAGACTATTGAAGTAGAGCTTTTTGGCAGCCCCAGTGATGTCTTTAAGCCTTTAGATGTTACTTTTTGGTTCTTCTTTATCTCATTGAGGATTCTGAGTTGTGCTTTTTTGGGGTGATCTTGGCTCGGCTCTCACTTGAAGCATAGCACCATTTCTAAATTTGATCAATTTATAGATTATTTGAATGATGTACCTTGATTGATAAAAACAAACACAGGAGAACATCTTCCAAGACCAAGTTAAAAAGGGAGACATTGTTGGTGGGTTATTTTTGTTTTTTTCTAGATTATGTGCTTGAATATGAAGTGGTGGAAAATTGATGCATTCAAATGCATGCAAAAATTGCAATCATGACAGTCTAGTGACTGTCTGCGGCTTCACAGCTTTCAATAAGATAAGTAGATGCTCTGATGTTTGCCATTTAAACAGTTAAGTAGTACTCAATAGTGTGTTTTACTAAGGAAGGTCAATACACGAGTGGAATAATCCATCTGAACTTTTTAAAAAGTAAAAAGTGAAAGGGATTCATAGATTCTTTTCTTATCTTCTCCAGCAGGACACACTTGACTATCCCGTTTAAAAAAAAAAAAGATAATGTTGTTCCACAATTTCTTGAGGTTAGTATATTCTAAGCAAAGAGGCATAATTAGTATTGATTGAGCTGGTGAAGTCTGTTTTCAAGACAAAGCGATTTGACAGAATTAAAAATATATATATATTTTTAAAACATGCACCTGAATGAAGAGGGAACAAGTTATAAATATAGCTGCAAGTGATGAAAATCAGGCCCTTGCACCTCTGACCACCGCACCGCATCTGACCACCGCACCGCATTTCTTGGTCAGTAGCACTATAAAGTGCCTTTGATGTCTCCATCAAAGTCACCCAATCATCATAATCATACATAAACAAACACTCTGAGTCTCTGTAAATTACTCTATACATTTAAAATTCTGTGAATGCTCTGATGAGCCTCATCACAGCATTTACAGGAGCAGACATGAATCATTGGAACATGAAATAATCTGTCTAAAATTTTTGCTATTGCTATAATTTTTAATCAAAAAACACCATTATTCTGCTTTAAACAATATTTTGACTCCATGGACTTTTTACTGGCTGATTATCTTTTTCAAACCAATCTTTTCTGTGGAAAATGATTAGTGATTCTCCTTTGTGCCCTTTCTTTTCTCCATCCTCCTCCATATTTAACTATGTAATTATTAGATATTAACATTTACAATAGGTTTTACAACAACTAAATAAATATTCATGAACATAACAATCTCACCATTAACAGCATTGGGTAGCCTAGACAGTCTCAACCTCTGATAACCGTTAATATTTTGCCATTACACAAGCAACAAGCAAAAAGATTCCTGGTTCAACTCCTGGGCCTGGCAGGAGTCTTTCTGTGTGGAGTCTGCGTGTTCTGCATGTGGGTTCCCTCCGGGTACTCCGGCTTCCTCCCACAGTCCAGAAACATGCATGCTAGGTTGATAGTGTTTTTCTAAATTGCCCGTAGGTGTGCGTGTGAGTGTGAGTCATTGTATGTGGCCCTGTGATAGACTAGCGACGTGTCCAGGGTGTATCCTTGGCTCTCGTCTATAATGTGCCGGGACCGGCTCCGGCAGATTCCTGGTGACCCTGCAATGGATTAAAATGAGTATAGAAAATGGATTGACGGATGGAATTCTTCTTATTGGCCTATTTGAATTGTTGAATATTAAAAATCTTCACCATCAATGTCAATTTAAATTATTCCACTTGCTTTGGCTTAAAGGCCTGCCACAGATTCGTCTGTGAATCGATGCACATGCAGTCATTCAAATGATACCGAGTCGTTCCATGAGAATCGTTAGAATTGAACTCTATTTTTCAAATTATTTTTACCAAAATGTATTATTTCTATGTATATTCCACATCACTAAGGATATATATTATCAGATAAGCACATTTTCCCATCTCAGGCATTAGTTTTCTTTCATTAGTGATTATTATTTCAAGATGTTGTCAGCATAATTCTTCAACCCCGTTATGTACACTATGGAGACTCTCTGAATATTATCATAAAATGTATTTCTAAAGAAATCAATATTTTCACAGTGATCAGGTGTCCCCATACTAATTCAATAATTTTAAATAGAAAATGATATGAGATCACACATTTTTGCTCTGTTCAATCCTGAAATGTTACTTTTAAGTGAAATCCCACTGTCATTTTTAATCAAAAATTTTGTTTAACTTAAGAAATCAATGATCACACACTATATTGCCAAAAGTATTCAATCACCCATCCAAATAATCGGAATCATGTGTTCCAATCACTTCCAAGGCCACAGATGTATAAAACTGTTTTTACAACTATATGTGAAAGAATGGGTCGCTCTCAGGAGCTCAGGGAATTCTAGTGTGGAACTGTGATAGGATGCCACCTGTGTAACAAATCCAGTGGTGAAAGTTCATCGCTCCTAAATTCCCCACTCAACATCTTCACTTTCCACAAAGAACAGTTTCACCCTGAATAACTCTTCTGCATCTGGGTTGTCATGGGCCTTGGCCACCATCATGTCAGCTTTTTTTTTTTTAAGTGCCTCTGAAACCATCTGGTACTCCTTTTCCATGACTAGCTATGAAAAAATTATTCCAAGAACCAGCCTTAATTCCTCTTATGGCCAGTTCTGTAGTGAAAAACTAGAAGTTGCCTCATTTGCAATTCTGTGAAATGTCCGTTGCTTAAAAAGTGCAGCACAGACACTTGTGGATGTTGAGCTTGGAGGTAATCCAGCACAAGATTTAGGTGCTGCCATATTGTTAGAGGGCCTTTATGTCTACTCGGGCAGATGGTGCCAAAGCACACAGGCTCTGGGTGTCCACCAACATACAACAGACCAGTATGAAGGGTGGCCTGCTGATGTGAAGCCCCAAAGTGGACCACCTGAACTAGAGAACTGTATTTACAGTTGTAGTTTCCTAAGACGTCAACATGTATCAAAGCCTCTTCCCCTGATATGTTGTTCTTCAGCTCACTATAGACGACACACTGGTGCTTGATATTAAAGTGATGCATTTTAAATCTTTTTACGTAGCTGTGGAAGAGCTCAATGAGGTCCTCTTGTGTGCCCTCCACAGATATCTTGACTTTCGACTTGCCTTTCGAGTTGCCTTTTCTCCCTTTGTCTATGTAATTCTCTATTCCCCACTGGGTAAATTATGTGTTTGAGGTGCTGTTGTATGCACTTCTGATGTGGACAGTTTTGTCCTTGCAATGAAAACACTCTCCATACATGCAATTCATTCAGCAAGAGTTGCAGCAAACCTTCTCTATCAACCTTTCAATGTTGGTAATCTCAATGAGTTTTAACTGACTGAGCTCCACTGACAGAAAGCTGAGATGTTCATGGAACTTACACATGCGTGTGTCAGAGAGAGTTATTTTCACAACCCAAAAGGGGCAAAGATGACAGAAAAGGGAGTAGGATATCATCTGGTCTGGGTTTTCTGGCAAAAACCTGTGGATATTTTGTATTGTATCCATCAGGAACCTCTTCTGCATTTTTAATTTGTTCTTTGTGAAATGTTTGGTTCCTGTGGTCATTCTACTCACATCAACCTTGAGATAGAATGCCTTGATTCTCTTTTGGAAATCTTCAGTGAACCTGCTGGTCCTCTTTCTTTCAAAATGAAGACTTTCATGATGTCTAAAAGTCTTGCAAATCTTTGCGACCTGTATTATTTTTTATTCTCTCTATCGTGACCATGGCAATCAGCTGCCTTTCCCTGTCATTGGTGGATTTTTTGTATGTATTCCTAAGATCTTGAATGAGTGATTCATGGTAAAGTAAGGTTTTTTTATTTGGGGGTTAAAAGGGTAATTTGAAGTGGGTCGTGTTATTTTTGACCATGATGAATCCGAATATTTCTTTGAACGTTGGCACCTTTTTTTGTACTTTTCTTTGCTTTTTCTTTGTTCTTCAAGTTTTTCCTGTAGTTCCACTATTCGCCTTATAAGCTTACTTTTTTCACTTCAGTCCTTCTTCTGAACCAACAGATGTTGCCTTCAGTCTTAGCTTTACTGGATTTCGGTGCTGCATTTGATACAGTTACTCAAATGACTGGAGAACTGGGCGGGACTTTCTGGACTTGTACTAAACAGGTATAAAACATACTTGGAGAACAGGATATATATGTCAATAGGTAATTTTACAACAAAATTTCCTGTAGGTGTGCGTGTGAACATGCATGGTTGTTTGTCTATATATGTGGCCTTGTGATAGACTGGCCACCTGTAGAGCAGTGTTTCCCAACCCTGGTCCTTGGGGCACACTGTCCTGCATGTTTTAGATGTTACCCTGCTTTAACACACCTGATTCAAATGAATGGTTGTCATCAGCTTGTCATCCAGGTCTGGACACCTCTGTTGATGACACAGCTACTTGTATCACAGTGTGCTGAAGTTGGGAAACATCTAAAACATGCAGGACAGTGTGCCCCGAGGACCAGGGTTGGGAAACACTGCTGTAGAGGATGTACCCCTGCCTCTCGCCTGTAATGTGCTAGGATAGGCTCTGGTAGAACCCTATGACCCTGTAAAGGATTAAACGGGTATGGAAATGGATGGTTTCATCCTGGGACCTCTTCTCTTTAATGTCTATATGCTTCCACTGACACATATTTAAAAAAAACTCTTAAATTAAGTTACCATAGGCCAGCAGATGACATGCAGATATATATTACAATGTTACCAGAAGACTGAGGCCCTGTATATTCTCTTGGCAAATGCATTGAGTAGATTAATGACTAGATAAGCCACAACTGTGTTCAGTTAAACAATAACAAAACTGAGATAACTGTCTTTCTTATATGAGGTCACTGTTTCTTTGCACTCTTCTATATTTCATTTATGTGGACGATGGACAGTAATGCTTTATATCACTTTAAAATTGGATAATTAAATGTTTTCCACCAATACATTATATAAAATACAGAAAAATTGTTAGGAAAATGTATTTAAAAAATGAAAAAAAAAAAAAAAAAAGCATTTACTCAGATTTTTATTGGATTCAGTACTGTCACAGAGCAAAATAGGCTTAGTTTTCTAATCTTCCATCTTGTCATTCTTTTGGTCGGCAGGCAGGGAATTCCTAGGTCATGTGTAGGGTTTTTTTTTTTCTTTCTTTCTTTTTTTTATCTCCCTTTTCCTGTTCTACCCAGCTGGCCTTTGGCAGGAGGGTCCCCCCCTTATGATCCAGGTCCTGCTCAAGGTTTTTTTCCCTCTTAAAGGGGAGTTTTTCCTTGCCACTGTTTGGCTTAAGGTTGTTCTCCCACTAGGGGAGCGCCCAGAGACAGCTTGTGTTGTAATAGATACTATATGAATAAAATTGAATTTGAATTTGTTTACTAGTGAGGAAGATACATCTATCCCTTCTTAAGAAAAACAAGCTCTGTGAGAGGGAGATTGCCCTGAATATGTCAATTCTGTGTTGCAACACACAGCTGTGTGCAGATTGTGCTGCATTCTTAGACAGCAATTCTTTAATGGACAAGAGGATTCACCTATAAGCTGTGTTTCAGGTCCCGTCTCCAGCAGTGGAGGATGTCTCTCATGCACTTGGCTGATAATTTATTATTTATCTATTTTTTGCCTCCTTAATTCACCCACAAGTCATGAGTGTGTTGATAAGAATACCATAATTTGTTTGTGAGAATTTTGTAGTAGTGCACTTCACCATTGCACCGTTTTCCTTTTATCGTAACACCTTTAGTCACCTTTCCATTGCCCCTAGATCTGCGTTAAACCTAAAATCGCAAAGAAATACCTGTAATGGAAACACCTATGATTCGAAATAAACTGCCAAATATCACAAATACCTTTTTAAAGCTTTCACAAGGTAGTTTTTCATGTCAATAATCCAGTTCATTTCAAAGTTGTAATGGAAACACCTTTCACGCTTTTGCTCTGGCAGCACTGGATGTGACGTAGCTGGTCAGTCTTTAATCATCAAAATCTAGTTTCCAGCTGTTGATGGCCTCATTAATACGAAGTAGTTGTGCTATAATTCCACTTAATCATTTTGCATACAGCATTACATAAGGGCCTTGCCCCGGGATAAGTCTTTGAAAGGTCATCTGCTGCTTCATCCTCTGTATTTTCACAATAGCAGTAATGGCAATCACAATGATTTGTCAAAGACTAAATATGTTTTTGTACATTTTTAGATTGGACAACTTTTTTTTACTTTTTTTGTATCACCATATAATAACGTTTGCTATACCAAGTAAATTTTCCACTTTCCTTCTTTAAACTTTATCGCTTCAAAACCTTCATTTTGCTTGTGTGTTAAAATGCACACACGAAAAAAAGAAACTATGCAGACAGATATACACAGACCCTTTGCTCTAATCCATGCTTGAAATGTTCAAAGAATCTGTCCAGGACGTTCAGCAGTTTCAAGTGATGTGCTGGGCACAATGCCAAGCTAAATATTATTTTAATCAGATTCTTTGGTTGGATGAAAAGAATAAAAGCATGAGGCATGGAAATAGCTTATTGGTTAACTAATGTATCTCTGATGCAGGGTCTGTGACCTGCCTAAGGAGATGTAAGAAGTGTTATGTGAAGGATACAGTAATGTATCTATGGTTGGAACTATAGTATATGTGGCCAATTTTAAGCAGAGCTGTGTGGAAGCAGCCTAATCATAAATAGAAAACTCACTCAGTCGTATATGTTTCTATTATTTTACAGCAGCTTCATTGCTCAAATCTAACCCTTTTTTACAGAGCTTGTCCCATACAGATGTATCTGTATTTTCTGTAAATTCAATATTGAAATCATTAGAACTTTGAATAAAAAAGAAAAAAAAAGGGACTAGTGGTACCTGAGACCTTTATGCAATATTGTAAAAGCAGCAGTAACACACATTTTCAAACTGTCAGAGGTGTTAACATATAAAAATAGTTATGTGGCAAAACTGAAATTACAAATATTTTTAAATTAACAGCAGCTAATTACTTTTCTTATCAGGAGCAATGATAAGTTTGAGTCACAAACAACCACCTCCAGATGGTTTGAACAGACTACACCCTTATGGTTGTTGAAAAGAAAATGAAATCCTGTCAAAGCCTGATTCTCCACCTGCAGTATCCAAATCTTAATCATACTTCTGGCACGTGTGTGCTGCAAAATATCCCTGGCAATTTAGTACAACCTGCTCTCCTGAGATGACTCAGCTCTACCCTCATTAGTACATGTGTTGCAAAATATGAATTGAGCGCAAATCAGGCATTCACCACTGCATGTGCAGTAAAACAGTCAAATCCTCACGTTGAGGCCCCTCACTTCATTATTAGCCTTATACGGTTTTACTATCAGATGTCTTCATGACTAAACACTTGCATTATTATTTTTAATGTGTTATTGTTCAATTGAAGACCTGTCCAGATATTAATATTTTTATGTGATATGGATTTAGAAACTATTGTTGCTTAATAAATGTTAAGAGTCGTAACGGACTACATGTTATACAGGCAAACAAAGAGAGATGGATACATTCTAATTTAATAAAAGTTAGGTAAAAAAAATGTTTGAACTTAAGAAAGTATGTATACATGTTTACTTATCTTAGGCTTTTAAGACACCTGTTCATAACTGTACTGGGGAAGCTTTTATCTCATACCAAGCAGTGTTTGTTGCGTAATGTTTGATAAAAAAGCCAAAATTTTACTTTTAAGTGCCAGAGGTATATATGTAAATAGTAAGTGATAAAGGTAAATGAGTAGAATAAAGAATGAAAATATTAAATATATTTGACCAAATCTGGCTCCAATCATAGTCCACCTGCAAGCAGACACCATTTTTCTTATTTGTCCTCTTATTCAGTAACTCTATGTTATGGCAAATTTTAATAATACAATAATTCTGCCATACAGGTTTAAGTCACATTTCAGTTACATTAGGGCTAAGCGATATGGACAAAAATTAATATCCCAGTATATTTTGGCTCAGTACCTTATATATCCAGACATTTTCCTGTACATCATGTTCAGTTTAATTTAAATTCAAAGGTATATGTTGTATAATGTAAATAAAATATATAGAATATAAAGAATATTAACCAACATAGATTTAGATCTAAAAATAAATTAAAACTCAGACATGTTTGTCTTGTTTTAAAACAATGAATGAAGTAAATGATAAGCTAATATCTTGTAAATAAAAGATTGAATAAACTGCCTTTAAAAATAGCTTAACAGCTCCCTTGATAGGAGTCCAAAGCTGTGCAATATTAATGCTGGAAAAATATTTTAAATAATTAGTAAAGCAAATGCGAATAAGATTAAAAAAAAAGCAATAGTATTCAGTTGCCAGTAAGATATAAATTATTAAAAACTGTACAAGATAAGTAAATAAATAAATAAAAAGATAAGGATGTCTTTAAAGTCATTTAAACAACATAGATAACAATACTCACAGGAGATCTGCTGATCAGACATATTTAACAATGGTAACAAAAAACTGGAATTTGAGATCAAAAACTTAAATTTCATTTGGACCTAGATAGATTGCATGTCACCGCTTAGAGGTCTGCTGAGGCCAGTTTTCTCCTCTAGTGCATTCGGAACCATATCTTTAGCAATTTGGTTGGCTTCTGAATTTTTTTGTGTCTTCTTTGAACTTCTCTGCACTTCAATGCAGAATGCAAAGAAAATGTTTTAAAAGAAAAAAAAAAAAGCTTATCAGGTGACAGACAGGCCTGTTCATACTTGCTGTGTCCCCTTGATAACAGGTTGGAATGGAATCACAGTAAAACTGAAATCTGATCGTCAAATACAAGTCCAGATTGAAACTGTGTCACTCAAATATGTGGTCCTTAATCAGCTACACTGTATTGCAAAAAAAATTCACTCACCCATCCAAATAATCGAAATCAGGTGGTCCAATCACTTCCATGGCCATAGGTTTATAAAATCAAGTACCTAGGCATGCAGACTGTTTTTACAACTATATGTGAAAGAATGGGTCACTTTTAGGAGCTCAGTGAATTCCAGTGTGGAACTGTGGTAGGATGCCACCTGTGCACCAAATCCAGTGGTGAAACTTCCTTGCTTCTAAATAGTCTACAGTCAACTGTCAGCTGTATTATAAGAACATGGAAGGGTTTGGGAACGACAGCAACAAAGCCATGAGGTGGTAGGTCATGTAAACTGACGGAGCGGGGTCAGCGGATGCTGAAGCACATAGTGCAAAGAGGTCACCAGCTTTCTGCAGAGTCAGTCACTACAGACCTCCAAACTTCATGTGGCCTTCAGATTAGCTCAAGAACAGTGGTCAGAGAACTTCATGAATGGGTTTCCATGGCCAAGCAGCTGCATCCAAGTTATACAGCACCAAGTGCAATGTAAAGCATTGGATTCAATTGTGTAAAGCACACCGCCACTGCACTCTAGAGCAGTGGAGGCACATTCTCTGAAATGATGAATCACGATTCTCTATCTGGCAGTCTGGTAGACGAATCTGTGATTGGGGTTGCCAGGAGAACGGTACTTGTCTGACTGCATTGTGCCAAGTGTAAAGTTTGGTGGAGGGGGATTATGGTGTGGGGTTGCTTTTCAGGAGCTGGACTTGGCCCCTTAGTTATAGTGAAAGAAAATGTGAATGATTTACCATACCAAGACATTTTGGACAATTATATGCTTCCAACCTTCCGGGAACAGTTTGGTGCTGGCCCCTTCCTCTTCCAACAAGCAAGGTCCATAAAGATATGGATGACAGAGTCTGGTGGGGATAAACTTGACTGGCCTGCACATAGTCCTGACCTCAACCTGATAGAACACCTTTGGGATGAATTGAATGAAGAAGAGCCAGACCTTCTTGTCCATCATAAGTGTGTGACTTCACAAAATTCTGGAAGAATGGTCAAAAATTCCCATAAACACACTCCTAAACCTTGTAGACAGAAGAGTTTAGCTGTTATAGATGCCATATAGTGTATATATTAAATTCATGGCCATGCAGTATAGATAGATAGATAGATAGATAGATAGATAGATAGATAGATAGATAGATAGATAGATAGATAGATAGATAGATAGATAGATAGATAGATAGATAGACAGACAGACAGACAGACAGACAGACAGACAGACAGACAGACAGACAGACAGACAGACAGACAGACAGACAGACAGACAGACAGACATTGATAAAAACAAGTGGAAATTTACAACAGTATACAATTCAAATTAAAATAATATACTTATAATAAAATATACAACGAACAAATATTAGTAATAATTTAACAATGATGTATGGATAAAGAATGCTTGAATTAAAATGTATGTGGCTTTTTGCCTATATACATGTGACGAGGATTGTGAGACAGGGGATGCATTTCTGTCAGAAGTGCAGAACTCAGCACAACTCCAGCAACAAAGCAAAAATCAATCAACAGCAATGTGGGAAAGGGTAGTAAGTGGTGAAGTGTCACCAGTAACACCTGTGATCACTTCAATTCTGCCTCAGTCACATCTTAAACTTTCCCACACACTTACTCTCCTCATAAAAATGACTTTTTCTGTTGTTGATACCAGTGTCACATTTTGAACTGTGTTTGGTGCACGTGCATACTATTTCAGAGGACTGTCCTGTTTATATGCCTGTCTGGTAGCTCATACTCCAATTCCGACATTTTCTTTTCTATGTGGAGCAAATTGGTTCTCTCACTTTGCTTTTGTCAGACTATATATGATCTTCTGCAGAAATCCACAGCCATGGTACTGATTGTTCTTTTCGATCATGATACATCTTGGAACACATCCTATGAACATGGTCAAATACCTGACTTTTATCAAAGAGGAACTTATTATTTTATTCAGAAAAAATGTTGGCTTTAAAAGTGGGGGTTGTTTTGTTGTCCACAGCAAACTCCTACTCTTAAAGCCCCCCTGATAGAGATGAAGCCTTCACTTGCTGGAAGATCTATAACTAGATTCTGAGCGTGACCTTAAAAAAAACTGCAACAAAAACATAAAGATAAAAAAAGCTATAAAATAAATAATATAGACATACACGTACACACACACACACACACACACACACACACACACACACACACACACACATACACACACATATATATATATATATATATATATATATATATATATATATATATATATGTATATGGGTGTGTGTGTGTGTGTGTGTGTGTGTGTGTGTGTGTGTGTGTGTGTACGTGTGTAACAATATCACATTGTTTTACATTTCAAGCCTGAGACTTTTCTTATATGTTTTGGTACTTTTTGTCTTTCTTTTTCTGTGGCACAATAGCAGGCTTCAGATTAAATAAATAAATATAGGGGTGTTATTTCAAAGCTCATGGAGGGCGTGTTTTTAGCCTTGCCTGCTTCTGCCTGTTAGAGTTCACTTTGAGGCTAAAGTCTGATAAAAGATTGCATGTGACTTGCCAGGACAGGCAGACAAGCTAATCAATGTTTGAGGTTTTACCTGGCTGTGAGACTTTAGGGGGTCCTCTCTCTCAAAGACACTTCTGAGCAACATGCATGGGTATGTTTGACTGAACACTAAGATTACATTGATTTTCCTCTGGAAGAAGTCTCTGCTGCTGTGACCTGCTTCCATTTTTAATGATATCTTGTCTCACATATTTAGTCAAGATTCGTCCATTTGGCAAGATTCAGATTCTAGAGTCGTGAGCAATTTCCCACTTCCACTCCATTTTAAATGTTATTTCTTAAGAGATGCAAATTGTATGTGTTACACATAAGAAAAGGAGCGATTAGTGTCCCATTTCACACCTGCAAAAAGAAACATTTGTGTGTGCTTGTATCCCAAATAGCTGTAACAGTAAACACCTGCCACAATTTTGTGTGTCAGCATCCACAAAAGATGCAAGATGGTGTCAACACTAAGAACACTCAAGTTTAGCTGTCATATTGTGATGCATTTCCTCAAAGCATAGCAGAAGAAAGGGAAAGATGAGTGAGAGTCCACATCTGTCTGCATTGCACGTACTCTGAGTTAGTTAGGAGACAGCAAAATGTAGTGAACAACAACTGAACCAAGCTGGAAAGTGAGGAAAAAGGGCCCAAAATAGCTGCTTTCCTACTCTTCAGGCAAAGCTGAACCAGCTGAGGCCAAACCAGGCCATTTGCGTTCCCTTTGTCACTACCAGTGCTTATGAAGTCTGCCCTAGCCCCAATTTGATTGTATGTCTAGCTGCATGTCAGTCTTTCTGATATGAAACACGGCTGTATTCTCAGGTTCTGAGAGTTCTCGACAACCTAAACATAACTGCACACAAAGCTCCTCTCCTCATCTCCCACATTTGCACACACACAGAGAATGAGAACAAAACAGAACAGCCACATTTGACATGGATCCTAAGTGGTGTCATGGTAACAGAACTGACTGACAACCTGTCAATCTTTTCACTTTGTGAATTCAGTGCACTCAGTAAATGTCAGTACTAAACATACAGTTTAAACTTAACTGAACTTGTCATCATAGAGTAACAGAGCAAATAAACACAGTTAACACAATAAAACTAATGCCACTTACCCCATTACAAAATGTTTAATTTCAGATATTAGCTTCTACAAAAACACTTAACCTAAGTGTATGTTCTATTTTTATTTGTGAGCTTCAAAAATGTTACCACGTGCATTGTGTTACCGGGGTGTCATGGAAAAGTTCCTCACTTTAACTGTATGAGGGATGATGTAGTCCACACATAAGTTAATATAGTCAGTCACGCAGTCATCCATGGCATTGATGTCATCGCCATGTGGCTCACAAAGTGCATCCGAAGCTACCTCAAAACACCCCCCAGAGAAGGCGTTATTATCCCTGTACTGAGAACCTGTGTTTAATGCATGCTGGGCAATGTAAATGCAAGGCATGTTATTGTGCCAGTAGCCAGCATAGCGACTGCCCCCAAATAATCTTGCACTATTAAGGCCCGCAGTATCCCTGTGCCACGCCTGCTGCAGTGTTCATTGGCCACATAGAACTTTGTTCTAAGGCTCTTCAGTTTGTTAATGACCCAAGTTTTGTTTCTTGCAAAGCCTCAGTCTGTCACTTTAGTAGCCAGTTGCAGACTACAGTTCTATAATATCCCAATGTATGATGTCCACGTCTCTGAGGATAAGGAGCTTGCAAACAATTCCATCCCATGACCCACCACCCTACATCAGGCCTGACCTGTGATTAAGTGTATCATCATTGGCAAGTTATTTTCAATGTAATAAGGACAGACAACATGCTTTGGGCGTTAAGTATGTGTTTTTTCAGCTTCTTGTGACCACCTTCTTTAAATTCTTTTGGGTCACATGTTTCCTCTGACTGATGGGTTAGTAGGTGGAGGAGAGAAAGACCGGATTAATGATCTGCCTTGCCGAGAGCAGGTCATGCAGTGGAGCAATATGCATCTCTGTTGTTTAGGCTGTTTGGGCACACGGTGCTGTTTTGGTTATAGCTTAGCAGCAGCAGAGCTGATGACATCACACACAGTGTTTGTACCAGCTGATGGCGGGATGTAAACTGCCACTACAGTAACACAGGTGAGATCTAGATAAGGACGAAAACTCCAAGCTAACAGTTCAATATCAAAAGCTGCTGAAACGATGTTTCCCTGTAGCATGTCCTGGGTTACACCGTCTGTTGTGCAAGCACTGCAATTCCACCGCCTCTGTCTCTGTCTGCCCATATCGTCAGGCAGCCGGGCAGAGAGACGCTGAAGTAGGGGATATGTGCCTGCATCCATGTCTTGGTGAAACACATAATACTGCGTTGCCAAAACTCCAGATTTGTCCTCATTAGCGCTTCAAGCGTGTCCATCTTATTTGCAATAACTCTGACGTAACTGATGATTACAGTTGGAGGCGTTGGTTTAAACTTCCTCTTTCACTCTCTCCACGACTGAAAGGGGATTTGGGATCTCAGTCTTGTATAGGTATAATTTGGCTTCTTCATATCTTGATTAGCTGCTCCCATTTGTAAACAACTTGGTTGACAACTAAAAAAAGAAAAGTTATGTAGGAAATCCCTCAAGCAGTACAGCATCCAAATTGGGAAAAATATTTAAAACAAACCAATGATATTAAAAAAGAGACTATGCTAAAAAATAAAATAAAATAAAAAGCTAGTACCGATTGAAGAGCTACTGCAGCAAGCTGCTACCACGAGCGCCGCTACTCTAGAAGATAATTATAATTTAATAATAATAAATAAAATTTTTTTTCACACCTTAAACTTCAGCTGGCATCTCCTGCATTGCCAGAGAATCAAGTGTTCTACAAAAAAGCCCTCTCAAAATAAGCCTATTATTCCTAAATCTATCAAATATATCAGAATTGTCTTATTTTAAACAAAATATCTTTACAAATCAGGTTAGAACATTTTTTACTAGAATTCTTAAAACTTAAATAGTCTTCTAATTTTCTTGAAACTAGTTGTGTTTTTTATTCTATGTTTGTCTTAGCATGTCTGTCCTCTTTACACAATTCACACATTCATTTTCATACACATCATGTGTCTACAGCAGTTCCCACACCACACACACTACACCCATTAGTCTTGGTTTTCTATCAGTCTTGTCCTTTCATGTTTCACATCAGTGATTTTAGTTGTCAGGAATTCAAATGTTAATTAAATATGTTAGATCAGGCTGTCCGAGGGCTGCTGAAGGACACTCTCACTCTCACGCACACCTTAAGAGAACTAACACCTGCTACAAGATCAAAATGCATATACATCTCTTTGATTAATGTTTTAGCAAATTATGGTACTAATCATTAATATATATGCAGACAGTTCCCAAAAAAATAGATATGAGGTTTTGTAGTGTGGCAATAAATAAGTCATCTGATCAGCCACATTGATAATATAACTTCTCTTTCATCACTGCACACTGCTGTTTATCATCAATAACACAATCTATCAAATTAATTTCACAGCATAGTTTTAATTAAACATTTCATATAAAGCAGAATTATGCTACACAAAGAAAAATAGAACAGTGTATTGGGCTTCCACACTAATTCAGCTTTACATTAGGTTGCAACTTTAAAGAAAATAATGTTTAACAATTCATCGACTTACACAAAGTGGTTCCCAAATGGGTGTATTTTAGTCTCTTATTAAATAAATTACATGTTTTTATTTGCTCCAATATGTGATCCCACCGTCCTTTTTACCCACCTGGTGGGTCTGAGCCAGCAGGTTTCCTAGCAATAAACTGTTTTTAATCAGACATGCACAGCTTCTGCTGCACCTAGTGAAAATGATTGGTTTCTTTCATACTAAACCCGCTCTATATGAAGTCAGGTGAAAAAAAAATGAATACCCTCTTTCAGTTTTAGAACGACTTTTCATATCCGATACAATAAAAGGTCGTCTAGTCATCTTTCCAGAGGACTGAATCAAATTGAGAGATGTGATGCATTATTGTTTTCCTGAGCTAGGCTTCATTAGAATGATCTAGACTTTACATGCAGTAGTACTGTGGTGTGCTTCCTGGTGAAAATCCTGGCATGGGCGTTTCTGTATGGAGTTATTAGTCTGCATGTTCCTCCTATGACTCCTAAGTACTCTAGCTTCCTCTCAGTCTAAAAACGTGTATGAGAATGGTGTGTATTATCAGTTTTGTTTGTCTCAGACTGGTTATCTGTACAGGGTGTAACATTCCTCTAGTCTCTCACCCTGAACAGGATGAAGGTGTATATAAAAAATAACAAATGGATGAAGGATTGAAAGACAATTGGATCACATTGGACTGTATTTGATTGGGCTTAAAATTAGAAAAATGTAGCCTCTAAAAATCTTTGAGAAAGTCTGCTCCTCTCTTTCCATCAGAATAAGCAGGATTTACATGCAAATTAAGCTCCTGAGAGATTAATCTGCGATAGCCTGAGGTTTTGATTGTAATTCAGTCTCTACTTTATCTTTAAACACAATTAAGTATGCCTACCTCATTATCTCAGTTTTTTAAGTGCTCATGAAATAAACTAAATTATTATACAGTGCTTATTCTTACACAATAATTCATCTATTTGCCAATTATCTGGCAAAGTAGGAGGCAATAGAGTTTTTTTTAGATATTCCTAATAACACCATGTATCAGAAAAAGATGATTGTGTCCAAGGCAGCAAATTTTGAATTTGTTGCTGTTTGTTGCTTTGAATTTTGTTTGCTGTTATGTCATGGAGGACAGAACCTGATTAGGTGAGGGTAGGGTAAGGGGTGCTCTATTGATCACAAAAATCAAAAATTAAATGTGGCAATTGTGACATCAGACATCATTAGATTGTGAAGTGTATTATAAAAGCTTTTAGTTTTAGGTTACAATCTTGATAATTTTTAACCATAAGTCATGATATTTGCAGACCTGGAATGGGATCCTGAAACGTCATTGGTTATGTGCAGTGTAGACACCGATACTTCTTCACAAATCCAGATATTCACTGGATTTATTGAGTCATTTTTAACCTTGACTGAACAAAGGAATCTATTCCCTACATCAAAAATTACTGTGAAATAATTCGAGGTAAAATAAAAATGTGAGCCAGACCAATATACTAATTTTGCTGCTGATAAGATACCATCCTTCTGTGTTCATTAATTTATTTTTATTTTCACCTCTAAGTTCACCTCTCAAAGGTATTAATAAATTGCATAAACATTAGAAGTTAAGCAAATAATGAAGTTACCAGGTAACCTTCCTGTATCGTTCAATGTCATATATAACGAAGGTAGGGGGTCACTAGGATTCAAACAAAGGTGATATTTGTGCTGTATCTCAGGGCCACTTACACATTTTTGAGCTGTATAGAACTTCTTGGTATTCAAGTGGTGGTTTTGTCTCTTTACATTGAAGTGAAAATTGTATTGAAGGGTTGATAAATATGCAGATGAAAATGGATAGGGACCTTAAATCACTGCCAATGGTTTATATGTCATTGTAAATGAATATCCTCTGACGTTGAAAAGTCACATGTGCTTCTTTATCTGGTGCTTGAAAAAAGCTTATCACATAGGGCGTGTTTGGACGTTATACTGAACCTTTCCACTACATCCAGCAAGGGCTGCTTCCCTTTCTGCAATTTTTCCAGTTTTTACCCACCACATCTGCCATACATTTCCCTTTTCAGAGAAAATAGTCAAAGTCACGTTTATTGTCAATTCTACCACATGTGAGGTACATACAGAGAATGAAAATTACATTACTCTCAAACCCTCGGTGCTACACAATAAATAAATCACTCTCTAAACACAAAGTGCAAATCTAAAATCTAAAAGAAGCAGATATGATGCTGGATTTAGGAATAATTCCGTATAAAACAAAAAAAAAGCTGTTTCTAAAGATCTGCACTGAGGCATTTTGGAGGGTGTTTCTTAAGGTTTGAATGTTGGATGGATGTAACAGCTTGTATAATTTGGAGGAAGTGAATATATTTTGCATCGTACTATTTTCATGGAAGTGTGATTACTTGAAGACACCTGACAACAAAACAAAAAAGACCTGATCAACTATGATCAATATAATCTTGTGGCCCTGCACTGCAGAATATTTTCTGTAATTTAGAATCAGTATTCTTCATTTAAAATTTCTGTGTCCATCCATGCACACAGCCTGTATGACATACAATTCATTTCTGCACCACCATCATATGTACCACCATCCTGAAGGACCACCTACTCTCCCTCTACGGGGTAGTTTTAGAAAGATCTATTTATTTTGAACAGGAGTGTTTAGTGGCTCATAGACAGTATTTTGTCAGTAAATAGATCCATTTGCTGTGTACTCATTTGCATATCAACTCATCTTTACTATTGTTACAGTATATTAATGAATACTTCTGATTATGTTACTCTGTTATGGTCTTCTGACGTTTTTACATGTTAAACACTTCAGTCGTGTTGTGGTATAAATACTTTTCAATTGTATGTGATCTGCAACACATAGTCCAGATGTAGCAGTCTTTAATGATATTATTAAAACCTGGTTGGAATAATTTGACAAGTTATATGTATACAGTATATTACTTTAATTGTAAGTTTTTGCAAAGTTGACGCTACACATAAAGGCATGTTGCCAGGTACACTAAGATAAGAAATCCTTATGCTGTAGCTAGCTTTTCATACATATATAATCATATTATGAATGATAATACTAATGTGGTTAAAACATAAACAAAAAGAATAAGAACTGCTCTTGCCCATGGTTCCAAAGAGAACCACAGAGGAAAAGGCACTGCTTTTCATTTGTAGAACACACTGGTTTAAAACAAATGGAAGAGGTTTGAAATAGATTTTCAGATTGCGATATATCAGCAGGAATTAATGATAAAAATGTCTGGGGTAACTACTAGTTCACTAGATGAGGCCAAGGAAGACCACCTTTCATTTGAAGGAGTCAGGCAAGTAGGAGGACTGTTAGGACATTCACAGGTGTGCTCATTCTAACACTGGCCAAGTCTAACACCTGCAGGTGATGAATATGTTTTTTCTTGTTGTTTTTTTTTTTTTCAACAGAAAGTGTGCGGGCACAGTGGAGAAAAGGAGCAAGTCAAATCAAAGAAAAGAGGCACTCAGTTTACAGCAGTGGAGTGAGTGTAACCCCATAGATGTAGCATTCCCACAAAGAACACAACTACTGTAAAAGTCAAATATATCTTCTCATAAATCTGTTTAAGTCTGAACTTTATTCAAAAAAGCATGTTTTGCATTGCCAAGTACAGTGCTTGTGAAGGTTATAACACTGAATATAAATGTGAGATACAGTATCATCAAGGATTACCAAGCAGCTTATTACGCTCATGAGCAGGATTTAACCATATACTCTATGAAACATTTGTCTGACTTGGATTAATGAGGGTATTTATAGCAATCTGTGTGTATATCCTGTCTCATCCGAAAATGGAAGAAAATTCATATTACATATTTGTGGAGAAATGTACTTATTTTGGGTCCAACATGGACTATTCTAATAATTGTTGTAAACTGGTAGAAAACGACACATTCTATAAAACTGAAATGGATCATTTCTGTTCTTTTGCTTCCCAGTTCCCCTTCATGTGAAGAAACATGGACAAAGTGGTCATCTGTCTCCTGCTTTTGGGAACTGCAGTTGGAAATGTCCATGCATGCCCCAAATACTGTGTTTGCCAGAACCTCTCAGAGTCACTGGGTACGCTATGCCCCTCCAAGGGCCTGCTCTTTGTCCCCCCTGACATCGATCGGCGAACTGTGGAGCTCCGGCTTGGTGGAAACTTCATCCTCAAGATCACCACACAGGACTTTGCCAATATGACAGGTCTAGTGGATCTCACTTTGTCTCGCAACACTATCAGCACCATCCAGCCTTTCTCTTTTATTGACCTGGAGACATTGAGATCCCTGCACCTGGACAGTAACCGGTTGACTGAACTGGGACCAGATGACCTCAAAGGACTGATAAACTTGCAGCACCTGATCCTAAACAATAATCAGCTAAGTCGAATCTCAAAAACTGCCTTTGATGACTTGTTACTGACACTGGAAGATCTGGATTTGTCATATAACAACTTGCGCAGTGTGCCTTGGGAAGCCATCCGCAAGATGGTCAACCTACATCAGATGAGTCTGGACCATAACCTCATCTCCTTCATTGCTGAAGCGACTTTCACAGACCTGGATAAACTGGCTCGCTTGGACCTTACTTCCAACCGCCTCCAGAAACTCCCTCCAGATCCGATCTTCGCACGCTCCCAGAGCAGTATGCTGATGAGCACTCCTTATGCACCACCCCTCTCTCTGAGCTTTGGTGGAAACCCATTGCATTGCAACTGTGAGGTACTTTGGATGCGAAGGCTGGAACGTGAGGATGATATGGAAACTTGTGCTTCTCCTACAAATCTAAAAGGACGCTACTTTTGGTCTGTTCGTGAGGAGGAGTTTGTTTGTGAACCCCCTTTGATAACACAACATACTCACAAGTTGTTAGTGCTGGAGGGCCAAACAGCTAGCCTGCGCTGCAAAGCTATTGGAGATCCAATGCCCACTGTGCATTGGGTTGCACCAGATGACCGTTTGATCAGCAACTCCTCCAGAGCTACTGTATATGAAAATGGCACCCTGGATATAGGAATTACCACATCAAACGACTATGGCACTTTTACTTGCATAGCTGCTAATGCTGCAGGGGAATCTACAGCTTCCATTGAGCTATCAATCATTCAACTCCCCCACATGACTAACAGTACAAATCGTACTACACAGACAAAATCAGGACTTTCCGACATCACTAGCTCTACCAAGAGTAGAGGGGAGCCTAAAACTCTTCCAGAAAAGGTGGTGTCTGTGTCAGATGTGACTGCTGTCTCTGCTCTTATCAAATGGACTGTAAGCAAATCAACTCCAAAGGTTAAAATGTTCCAGCTTCAGTACAACTGCTCTGACGATGAAGTTCTCATTTACAGGTAAGAACAATTTGTGGATTTAGGAATCCAAGTGTGGCCTGAGACCAGTCTGGTTGCTGTGGCCAATTCATCCTGAGAGTCAGTATTTTGCTTCAGACTGTGTAGAGCTTTTATTTTTTCTTCATAAGATTGCTAAATGCTTGCAGGGTGAATTGTTGATACAGTAAAGGTCTAACATAAAGTCTTACTTTAGGATCAGCAGTAATCCTTTTTAATCCTTCTTGAGATTTGTCTTTTCTGGAGATACTGCTTTCACATATTTTTTTTATAAAAGTGAAACCCACAAAAACTCCTTGATATGTAACTATTAATTATAAATCCAAAGAGAAAAAGAACTGCAGAGTTCATTTCAATGTTTTTCTCTTAAGCTGTTAAAGTTAATACATGTGTGAGGTTGGCAACTGCTGCTAGAGATGGTTTGGTTCTGTAAAATCAATTTCCTTTTTCAAATAAGGCAGTGAATGCTGCAACTTTCAATTCAGGTGACAAACTAAACGCAGCCTTGGCTCTATTTTTTGATAGAGCAAGATTTTTGTTGCTCTGTTGAAAGTTACGAGACAGGAAATAGGGATAATGAAGGGAGAGATGACACAGCAAAGGGCCACAAACTAGAACTGAAACACCTGGGCCAACTGCAGCTAGTATCCTTATATGTATGTATGTTTGTATGTCTGCATATATACACACATACATACACACATACACACATACATATATATACATATAAATACATACATACACACATACACACATATATATATATACATATAAATACATACATACATACATACATACATACATACATACATACATACATACATACATACATACATACATACATACATATACACACATATACATGCCAACACACACACACACACACATACATAGTTATTTAGCTTTAATTAGCTTTGTTATCTGTGAAGACAAAAAAAAAAACATATTCATATTCCTTACTGAAGGTCCTGAAAGTGAATCTCTAGATGTTGTTAACTCTACAACATCCCACTAATATGTATACTAATAATTTTTTGTTTCAGAGCGCAAAACTTTAATGGTTAATTTGTTGTGTAAACACTAATGGAATGTGCAAGAACTGTTTAATGAAAGAAACAACAGAAGGCAAAGTAAGGCGCGTTTATTTGTTTAGCACAATTCAACAATAAGGTGTTTTAAAGTGCTTTAGAGAGACATTAAAACATTGCATGGTAGAAATAAAAAGTCTGATTTAAAATTTAAACAAAAAGAAAGAGAGAAAAAAGAACAATAGATAAAATCAGTAGTTAAACTATGATCAAGTGCAGATTTGAAACTTCATTCAAATGCAGCTGAGAACAGGTGAGCCTTCAACCTGGATTTAAATAAACTGAGTGTTTCAGCTGATCTGAGGCTTTCTGGGAGTTTGCTCCAGACATGTGGAGCATAGATGTGGAAGCAGCTTGTCCATGTCTGCGTCTGACTCTGGGAACTAATAAAAAAATGGATCCAGAAGGTTCATACTGGGTCAGGAGGTCACTGATGTACTTTGGTCCGAAACCATTCAGAGCTTTAAAGTCTATCCTCTGATGGAAAGCCAGCCAGTATACAGACCTCAGAGCTGGGCCGATGTGGTTCAGAAAGGTTAAGGGCTAGGTATAAGCTGGGAATATGCGGTTACAGCTGAATACAGTAATAAGGAAATATATTACTTTGTCCACTGCAGATGCATTACGCAACTTTTATGGCTCACATCCCTGCAAATTCAATAATATCATGTTTGCCTGATATTCACTGATCACTCTGTGCCAGTGTTCTATCCTAGAGTGGAGAAATCAATACACATTTTCTCAAACCATTTTTTCCATCCGTTTATAGAAATAGTGGATGACTTATCCATGTCTGTAGTAACTAGAAATGTGACTCAGAGCAGAAAATTCTTCTTTTTAAAACTGACATTGTCCTTGGTAATTTTTTTATTTGTTATGAACACTAGTTACAGCCACCAAACCTTCTCCATTTGTAGTGTGATAGCTTGATGTGGAGGCAAAGATGCAAAAAGTATTCAGCTTTGGTTATCGCATACATCATAAGAAATCAGATTCAGAAATACTTTATTGATCCCAAAGGGGAAATTGCCTTTAGTTACAGATGCCCTGTAGCTAAACAGTAAAATATAAATGTACACGTTGGTTATGTATCTAAATATTTATAAGAAAATAATCTCTTAATTTTAACATTATCTAACATAGGTCAAAGTCAATAACCTACAGCAGAAATCAAAGCTTATTTTCTCAAAAGGTTTATATTTAATTTTCATAATTTATTTAACTGGCATTGATAATTCTGTTACATTTTTCTGATAAATTGAAGAAAAATATTAAAAATGCTTCTGTATCCATTTCACTAAATAAATCAGCAAATAAAATTAAAAGATGACCTGCAAAGATAGGTCAAATACTACCTTTAAAAAAATAATACCATTAAAGAAATAATACCAATATAATTTAATTGCGAGCAAATGCTATCTTTCCCTCTGCCTCTAGCTGGCTTATGCAGTTTCGTCTGTCTGCACTCAAGCAAAGGCATGATTAAAAATCAATCAGGGCCAAGTGGGGCAGCAGAGAGATTGCATGAGCTCCCTCACATATCTGAGGAAGCACAGCTTCTTTCTGATGGAGGAAAAAGCAATTAAGGATTAATAATGAACCACCGCCTAACTGGTGTCTGGTCTCTGTATTGGAGGTGCTCTAGAGGGATCAAAGCTTGGATGCATGTAGTGTGGGAGAACTTAAAGCCAGCAATGGCCAAAAAAACAACAGAGGAAGCTATTATTAAGTAACCAAACCAGTCTGACTAAATCTTCAAGGATGCATTTCGACTAACTAGCAATACAACAATGAAAAACTGCCTTTTTTTTGTTTGTTTGTTTGCTGTAGATGTAAATTGTCCAGGTTTTTTTTTTTTTCAGGAAATATTAGTGCATGATTTTATATAAGAATTCATAATACGGTTTTTATGGGTATAACTGCAGATATGATATGAGCTTACAGTATAGCTACAAAAGTTCTATTTTTATACCTTATACCATTACCTTATTTCTAAGTGATGTGGTAAGATTTGATAAGCAGAGTTAAGGACACTTACAGAGGGCTTATGTTACAGGCCAACAGAGAGAGCAATATTGATTTTCTTTTAACTAAGTAATAACAGCACCTGTTGGAGATGTCAGATGAATGAGGGTGTCACTGGGTGACCACCAGTCAAGCATTACAGTGAAGTGTAAATCATAACAAATACAATTTAAAAAAAAAAAAAGAGATGACATGCTGTGGGTAAAATTGGAATATGTGTATTGTATTTGACTGTTGAGACACAGTGCCAGAATAAATATGGACAGAGGGATTTGTAATTTGAAGTCTCTAAAATTTGCATACATATCAGTGTGTTTGCATCCATGAAGGCCTTTGCAAATTGCTGTCTGCACAACAAAAAATGTTCAGGGGCAAGAAAACACAGAACCACACAAAATCAAGTGGATTTCTGCATTAATTTAACAAGAAGTCAAGTGATGCAGCAGGACAATGACCCTAATAGGTGTGTTAAATAAATTACAATTGTTGGTGTATTATCAGATTAGACACATTGGGTTTGCCTATTATTGTGATTCAAATGAAGATCATATCATATTTTATGCAAAATTCATGCAAAAAACAGCTGATTCTAAAATGTTTACATACTTTTCTCGTCACTGTAGGTTCTTACAACAATCATTGATTTGCAGTACCTTATGGACGACTGACTTACAACATCATTGACATTTAATTTAATTCAAAACCACTAAGGATCATTTCATCAGTTATATCTGTAGATTTTACATACTAGCAGTTTGACTTGCAACACCTTAATTCATGTTACATTAAATCGAGAAGAAATAACATTTCACCAAAACAATATTTAAAAAATGGCAATCCATTACTTAACTCATTAGTTTTCTCCATCCATATCAAATAGGATCCACTAGGAGCAAAGAAGTTATCTTTCTGACTGACTCCCTGCATATAAATAGCTTCTTAGAATAATAACTTTTGACTATTTCTTAAATCTGTTCTAGAGTCTAAGACTTACTCTGCTCTCCTTCCAACACTTTAGTCCTTTAGCCTTGTTGTAATGTCCCATGACAAAAGTTCCCTAATGTTATGTTTGTCTCTATTTTCAGGATGATTCCTAGGACTAACAGGGCCTTCGTAGTGACGAATCTTGTCCCAGGAATGCAGTATGACCTGTGTGTCTTAGCCATCTGGGATGACACTGCCACTACTCTCACTGCGACCAACATTGTGGGCTGTGTCCAGTTTATCACCAGGGAGGACTACCCACAGTGCCAGTCTCTTCACAGTGGCTTCTTGGGCAGTACTATGATCCTGGTCATTGGCGGTATCATTGTGGCCACGCTGCTGGTGTTCATCATCATACTCATGGTCCGCTATAAGGTTACCAGTGGGATCCAGACCAGTAAATTACCTACTGTGAGTAACACATACTCACAGACCAATGGGGGAGTCAACAGGTTCAATGGCGCACCACCACCGGTGAAGTCTACAGTGGTGGTTATGCATGAAGAAATGGTAGAGTTCAAGTGTGGTTCTCTTCAGAGCAGCCTCTCTTCATCTTCTTCCTCCTCTAATTCAATAGACAGCCAACCAGGAAGGATAGTTGGTGACCGCTACAGTGTTCAGGGCAGTGAATGCAGCACATTACCCAGCAACAAGTTCAGGAGGCATGTACACAGCGCCAAAGCACGACAGAGCCTGGACCACCTTTTAGGGGCCTTTACCTCAATAGAGCTACGAGGGGTACCCAAGGACCACCAAGGGGCCTCTGGCCCTTCTACCACTCCCAATGCCATGACAACAGTCGCTGTGGTGCCACCATCTGACAAAGAACCCCTTCTTGGGAGAGCTGAGTCAACAACCATGCTGGGTCGTCTCCTACGATTTCCCCAGGAGGGTAAGCCCAAGAGGAGCCACTCATTTGACATGGGTCATGTAGCGGTGTCCCAGTGTCGAAGCAGCCAACCTCGACGAATCAGTAACATCTGGACTAAACGCAGTCTGTCTGTTAATGGCATGCTGCTGCAGTGCGATGACAGCGAGGACGAAAAGCCCTCGTTTGAGAGCTCAGAGTGGGTGATGGAGAGCACAGTTTGAGTAAAGCCTATACACTTGATCTCTGGCCAAATCAACTGATCTTGGAAACTAAAGACACATAAACATAGAAGGAAAAGGATTCTTAAGAGAAACTGCCTTGAAGTACTATGTGAACTTTGCCCATGTGAATACTGTTATAATAATGATGAGAAAACACACACATGGCTAATTCTCTTGGCTATGATCAAAACTTTCTGACAGTGTTGAAACATGCTCCATTTGGAAACATCTGCAGAAATGACTCTTATTAAAAGGATCCTGATCTGCATTCAAAAATAATTGTCAAAAGTGTAAAGTGGATTTACCTAATCTTGACTAAACTGTTGGAGGAGCTGCCTCAATTCGTGGCCACTGGAATATCATGTTATGGACCTTTCGCATAATATTGGACTACTCCAACAGTAGACGGCGGGACCATACGAGTTAACATAGTAGAAATTAAAACAAAGTCATTTTATTTTCATCTGGGTTTTTCTATAATTTTTACTATTTATTATTTAAGTTGATTCATCAGAAGACAGAGGCACAGCTCTGTAATGAGATTGTAGCTGTTGTTTATAATCAAAAACAGGCTAATTTTAATCACTCAGTATGTCAATGCCCTTAATATAATTTACTCTGAACCACAGTAAGCCAGTGTTATATTTCTACCTCAGGTTATGTTTGATATGAGGTTGTTCATATGTGACAGCAAAATTAAAAAAAAAACATCAAATGCCCTACATAGATCACAAACAGCAACAAGTTCTTTATTTTAAACTTGCTCTCAAATGTTTCAGAGAACTAATTGTTTTCCAATCAGTTCAATTCTGTAATTGTCCAGCTCAGGGGGAAATCCTGCACTTTGAGTTCTTTGATTATCCTCCCATTAGTTTGTTGGTGACGGTGGAGCCTGTGGGCTGAAGGGCCACTGATGTAAACAGTGTGAGCCTCAGGGCGAGGTTTCAGATGCTATCAGTTCAGATTACTGTATCCAGACACGAATGGTGTTTGAAATCCATCAAGCCTACTTAATCATTTGCCCAGAGCAGCCAGCACCAAGATTCATAACCAGATTGTGATTCTCCACAGGCAACACAAACAAGAGAGCATGATAATTACTAATTTAGCCAGGTTAAATGGGGGAATTTGTCATTTATTAGCTGGATAAAGGTTATTGTTCTGCTTATGAGAAGCTGTCAGGCAGTGAAAAAAAGGAAAGGGATATCTTATTTAGAGCGAATAAGCCTAGAAGTCTGAAAATATATTTCACCAGATTGCATGATACAGAACCTTTTTTTGGATTATCTCTCATTTGACTTGCATCACCACAGGAACAGTTCATCTATCATTCTCATTCATACAGGGCTGTACATTGCAGTAAGAAACTTTTAGTCACTGTTCAGAGCACTGCCTACAGTCATTTGCAACATCCCTGCATTTTAATGCCTTTCTTGAGATTGAGACTCTGCTGCATTTCAAAATGTGGGTTGGTTATCATTTTCTTTCAAGCTGTTTTCCTCCTACAGTAGGTGTACCTTTCTGTATATTGGCATATTTTTTCGTACAATAACTGGGTGAGAATGTAACAGAAATGGGGGTAAAACTGTGCAGTGGTACTTTTATTTTCATGTGAAGCAAACAGTGAGAAGGTACTTTACTGTGGTGTACCAACACGGTCATTGTTAGTTAGCTTAATGAAATGGGATTTTACACGGTACTGCAAGTGGGGAGAGGGGAGCTGGAATTTCTTAGAGGGTCGACTCACTCAGATGACTAAAATATTTGCTCACTAATCCTTATTGGTGCTTCTTCAGAAAAGTAGACTTGGTTTTATACGCCGGAGTTTCCAAATCCAGATACTTTTAGTCACGCCACAGAGCTACATGTTGACATGTTCTTTCATTTGTTTATTTTGATTCCCTCTGATAAGTGACATCCAATATGTGCGTTGACAATTATATCTCTGGACATTTTTCTGGCATGCCACATTGGTCAGGTGATAGATACATTTATACAAGAATAATTACGTCATATTCAAATCACCTTATATTTTCTAACCTTTTTCATTGCATTGTACTGTTAATTTAAATAATGCAGGAATATAGTGTAGAACATGGAGTATATAAAATAATATCAAAACAACATAAACAACATAACATAAAACACAACATAAAATCTAAATAGAAAAGCCAAAAGAAGAAGAATATATATTACGATAAACATTCAGTTATTTGAAGAAAAAGTTAATTAGCGTTTGCTGTCTCATTTTGCACATAACCTGGTGTGACTTCACACAGTGACACTTTTTGTGTCACTGTGTATAAGAAAGTAACCTACAATGATCATTTATCACAGTACCCAAATTCATGATGCTTACTATACAGCTCATTCTTTACTATTATGTTTTGTGATAACAAAAAACACTAATATTGAACCTGAAAAATGTATGCATTTAAGATGGTGACATCACATGACCTTTCTTAGGAACAATGACTGCAACTGAGCTGCACAGGATGTGGTTGTGAATCCCACCAGAGGAACATCAGTGAGCAAGTATTTTTAGTATTTGAATGAAGCAACCCTTTAGCCTCTCTGCTTGTGATGTCAAGTAACATCCTCCTCCACTCTGCTAACTAACACTATAAATTTAAGTGTGTACTTGATTTAATGTAGACATGATTCTCACCTAAGGTTCTAGGACAAAAACAAGAAAAAAACAATTGTTTCTGTGTGACTACATTTTGCTACAAAAGAATATAAAATATGAATTAATTCCTATTAACTAAACTGTCTCTTCTGTGTTTTCTCTTCTTGCAGTTTAAGTTACCCTACTTCATTGCTAATGACATTTTTGACCCTGATCTGTCCAAGTTAAAAATGTTTGCATATTATTTTTTAACACAAAGAACAATACATAGTGTAGAGTGTATTTCCCCTCATGCTGTCCTGGCTTACTGCATTCGAGCCAAGGGTTTTCCTCCTGAGGTCCAGCTGCTGCTGACTCACCTCGACACTGCCCTTATTACAAATCACCTGTACACGCAGCTCCTGGCCAGAGCCCATAATCAGGCTTTAATTCATATAATCTGTCAGGAAAGGTGCTTAGAGCAGCACAGAGTAAATATAATCTCCAAACGCATTAAGTGTTGCAAGACAAGACAATGATATACAGCTGATGAAGCCCCAAGAGTACAACAGCAGCTGGATGTTACACATGGGAAACGTTCTTCTTATTAGGTGTTGTGCTGTGATATATGCAAGATATTCTTACTTGCACATTTGCAAATACAAACTACAAATATGTGATGCAATAGTTCTGATAACAGCAGATACATTGCATCAGATTTTCAGAGGTTTATTTCTGAGATAAGGTGAACAGGTGTTAGATGAAAAACAACTCGGAAAAACAAACACCTTTAACAAATCATAAAATATCACTACTGAATTTTTACACTGCTGCTGTCTGTGGTGAATATATGAATTTTAAATGTAATTTTATGTAACAAATCTATCATTTTAATGTAGCTTGTTACTTATAAACAAAAATAAAGCTCGGCATGAGCTCATGCACCCAGTCATCTGATAAGCATACATTTTTGGTAAATTTTTGTCTTAAGGGCAAAACATCCAAACTTTACAATTCAGATGTTACTTGTGCTGCAAGCAGTGGTCATTACAGGAATTAATCCATCTTATGTCCCTTAGCAGAGGAATATCTTGTTTACATTATGCAAACACTCCTCCTTGGGTCGCCACCTCATTGTGGTGGAAGGGTTTTCATGTTCCAATGAACCTAGGAGCTCAGTTGTCTGGGGCTTTATCGAAGACATTCGATCGTGTCCCTCTGGAAGTCCTGTGGGAGTATATAAGGAGTATTGGATACCAGGAGAATCGGATGCCGTAATCCCTTATACGGGCTGTCTGGTCCCTCTACGTCTGGTGTCAGAGCTTGGTCCACATTGTTGGCTGTAAGTCAGAGTAATTTCCTGTGGGGGTTGGACTCCGCCAAGGCTGCCATTTGTCACAGATTCTATTCATTACTTTCATGGACCGAATTTCTAGGCACAGCCGAGGAGCGGAGAGGGTCTGGTTTGTAGGCCTCAGAATTGTGTCTCTGTTTTTGTAGATGATGTGATTCTGTTGGCTCCATGAGGCTTCAACTCTCGCTGGAGCAGTTCGCAGCCAAATGTGAAGCAGCTGTGATGAGAATCAGCACCTCTAAATCCAAGACCATGGTCCTCAGCCAGAAAAGGGTGGAGTGCCTTCTCCGGGTCGGGGATCCGATACTGCCCCAAGTGGAAGACTCCAAGTAACTCTGGATGTTGTTGACGAGTGAGGGAAGAATGGCGTGGGAGATCGATAGATGGATCGGTGCAGCATCCACAGTGATGCAGACTCTGCAACAATCTGCTGTGGTGAAGAAGG
The DNA here is from genome assembly GCA_014839995.1 of Xenentodon cancila. Taxonomy (NCBI): domain Eukaryota; kingdom Metazoa; phylum Chordata; class Actinopteri; order Beloniformes; family Belonidae; genus Xenentodon; species Xenentodon cancila. The sequence continues at coordinate 19,600,065 of CM026210.1, read as the reverse complement.
AGCTGAGCTAAAGGAGAAGCTCTTGATTTACCAGTTTGTCTATGTACCTACCCTCACCTATGGTCATGAGCTGCTGTTAGTGACTGAAAGAATGAGATTGCGGTCACAAGCAGTGGAAATGAATTTCCTCCATAGGGTGTTCGGGCTCTCCCTTGGAGAGAAGGTGACAAGCTCAGTCATCCAGGAGGGGCTTTGAGTAGAGCTGCTGCTTCTCCGCATCGAGAGGAGCCAGATGAGGTTGCTCAGGCATCTGGTGAGAATGCCCCCTGGACGGCTCCCTGGTGAGGTCTTCCAGGCATGTCCCATTAGGAGGAGACCCTGGAGGAGACCCAGGACACGCTGGAGGGACTATGTTGCTTGGTTGGCCTGGGAATGCCTTGGGATCCCCCCAGATGAACTAGACAAAGTAGCCCAACAGAATGAAGTTGTGGCATCCCAACTTAAGCTACTGCCCCCATGACCCAGCCCTGGATAAGATGATGAAGATGGATGGATGGACATTATGCATACAAATAAAAATACATTATTCAGCTTTGCTATTATTCCATTTTACCAGCTCATATCCCAACTTCAGTGGACAAAAGCAATTTGATGCACCTGAAAGATATTGTATGTACCGAAGCGTCTGCTGCCCTTCAGCCAGTGGTGACCAATTTTCATCTTTATCCAGTCTCTTAAAAGTAACTGTTCTTTACCACTGATAAATGAACTCAAAGCAACAAATTCAACACAGTCATAACACTGAGACACTCATGAGATGAGATTTCCTTAAAGTAGCACAAAGGAACCTTTGCATTTTTTTCTTCTGGTAACACATCCCTCTACTGGCATGGAGGGTTAATTGCTTTCATGACAGTTTGGTTTCTTCTTCGGTCACTCTCTCATTTACTCGTCTTTTATCACTTCCTTCGGTTTGTTATCGCGGCCATGGTGTCCACTATAGCTCAGTGAGATTGTGCCAAAAGCCAATATGCAGTTTAAACAAGAGGCAGCCAGGACGGAAGTGCAGAGTGAGATTGTCGGTTTTTTGCTGACCAAAAGAGCTGTGCAACTGAGATTAAAAAAATATTCCTTCAAATGAAATAAAAAACTGAATTTTTAACACAAAGAAAAACATTTGTGCTTATAACATGATTGTTTTTAGGTGCAGGGTGGCTGAAGGACTGAAGAAGGCGTCAACCCTGTTACAAGGTTCCCCTGTGGTGGGTTTACCCCTGGATCTATAAGAAATAATAGACAAAGCATTAGTCACATGACCCATCGGTTTCAGAAGAGCTTATTTTTAAGCGTCTCTTTCTTTGTACTGCAGTCATGTTGCCCAGAAAACCAACAGAAACTTGTCCACCATATATTAATCAGCAGATTCAGCAGATCCTCACTAAAACAGTTGTAGAGCTGCTGGCAGACATTTACAGCTGAATATCCTGTTTTACATGTGGATTTAAAACCATGTTTAAAAGTTACTGCTGTATTTAGCCGACGCTGGGTTAGAACAAACTGCAACTGCTTCGCTAAGCACGGTAGCACGAAGATTACGGATGAGGAAGTGACAATAGCTAGACACTGGCTGAGCCAATTCTTAATAATTCATATTAAAAATAAGTCAAAGTCACGTTTATTGTCAATTCTACCACATGTGAGGTACATACAAAGAATTGAAATTACGTTACTCTCAAACCCTCGGTGCTTCACAATAAATAAATAAATTATTCTCTAATAAATAATTGCTTTATATAAATTCTGCTTATGTGATCCAAAGAAAAAAAAAATCACACCCTCAGAGTTGTCTTTTTTTTTTTAAGCATGCTGTAAATATGTTTACTTTGGACATCTTAAAATGGGGGTCTGTGGAGATGGACTCTCTCGGAGCCAACCTCCAGCAGCCAGTTTAGGAACGGCATAAATCTTAGTTCTGCATGGGATTCAAACTGGAAGTTGGAGGGCTGGCGCTTGGTCATAGGTAAGTATTCTAACTGTTGGCCAGTAGAAAAGAGGATAGGTTGGGATAATCAGACTAAAGAAACTGATTGGGCATAATAATTATTCAAACCGCTGGACTCGCCTCTATTTATTATGTGAACAGTGCTTGTCAAAATGCATTTGATGTTCAACATATCGTTTGACTGCTGCTAATCTTTGGGGTATTTCTGTACTAGAGCACAAATCATTCTAGAACACATAACACTTTAGCATCAGTTTACAATACCTATCCCTACTCCCATTTATAGAGGTATCCAAGCTTACATTAGTAAGTTTCTAGTTTAAGAAATTACATGATTGATCTATTGCTGCGATGTGACTCTGATTTAATGAAACTCCCAGTTAAACTCTGATTTTCACCAGCAGGTTTTGTTGTATTGGAACTTTGCTCCTCACAATATTTCACTGTGGAATAACAGATACATTTTAATAAAAGGAACCTGGAAATAAACTTGACTGTTAAAGTGAATGCGGAATGTAGCTCAGTTAATGGATTCATCCAGAGACTTCTTGGATCACAGTGACTTCTTCTTCAACATCACCTGCTCAACAAAGGAATTCAAAACTTCTGAGATCCCAGTTCCCATCAAAACAAAATTTGTTGACATGTGAGCTATTCTAATGCAGTATTGCAGCTGAGGCCACTGTGCTGGGAGCACCAGTCTACATAGTAAATGGTTTAATAATAAATTTATTAGAAGACACTCAGTGATTCACTACTTCCAATGTCAGCTTAAAAGAGATTTCATTCTACAGGATTATAAGAAAGAAGAAGCACAAAAGATAAGAACATGTGTCTTTTCCTACACAATTCTACCTAAGGCATAAGTGAATCTTATAATTTTAAATGGAATATACCCATCTAATTACTTCTTAAACTTCTTATTAAACTGGAAAACACTTAATGTACATTTTGCTTAAATGACCTAGAAACAGCAGAACACATTCAGTGTGAACCTTCAGTGTGAACAGTTTCAGGATTTCTGAATTCCAGGGTTGGCTGAAAAAGCAACAACCATGACTCTTTTGAAGATGGCAATGTGTCATCATCTACTTTAAACAGCCACATTATAAACAAATTATAAAATAAATGTTTTTAATATTGAAAGCTAATCTGTAACACACAATATATCACATTATTATTATTATTATTATTATTATTACTTTTTAGGTTTGACATTTTTTAAAAACGTTATACCTTTTAATAATAGCCATGTGTTTTATATTGCCCCACACAAACAGATATGTGGTATTGCTCCTTTTCTTATATTTGATCTGTTAGCATTTTTTCACCCTTCACTGAGAACCAAAATTAGTAGATTAAAAAAAAAATCATGAAGTGAATACCAACTAAAACAAACAGATAAAAAACACAAGTCAATCACTTTGTTTGAGGCAGCATTGCTCTGCAAATACCACATACAGATTTGGAGAATTAGATTATGTAAAACTACTGGCTTAAAGTAGAATTATCCAGCCTCCCTATCTTTATATCCACCCACAGATGAAAATCATCCTGCATTTGCTGTATCTTGGAAGTAGGAAGACAAATTTTACTTTTAGTATTGACAGTAAATTCTCATCAGCAGTTCAGATAACCTCAGAAACAGATGAGCCAGGCAGTTTTACTGCTTGTCATTTCCTTTGATTTTTTTTTCTCCATGTTTGAAAATGAAATCGTTTATTTTTGATTAGCAGACCCCCAGCATAACAAAGACAAACAATGTTTAATGTTCTTCAAGGAGCAATGTGTAAGATTATAGGTTAAAATATCCAGTGATAACCCAGAGACAGCAAGAGAATGAGTGGAAAAATATGTAGTCATGTCACAAAAATGATGACTACTGTATGTATTTGGCCGCTGAGATATCTACTGAGTTAGCTTGTTAAATAACTAGCTTCAGTCCATCCAGTCTTTTATACCAGTCTCACTATGAAGCTACTCCTCCAGGATTTGTTTAAACCTGTAAACGAAGTGACTCTGGACCTCGGAGGAGGTCTTGTGGTAATTCACCGAGACAATTGGAAAGACCTGCCTGTGTCTGCTCTGGCTTTCACCACCTTAGAATCTATTGTGTTTCAACTGCCCGGACCCACACCCACCATTACTGCAAATATATACCGCCCTCCTAAACCGAACAATCAATCAATGATTTTGCGACACTGGTCACCCACCTGTGCACTCTAACACCAAATATAATTTTGATGCGCGACTTCAATATCCATGTGGACCACATTATAACACCCCTTCTCCAGCAACTTGTCTGGACAGTTTTGGAATTCTGCAGCACATGGACTATCACACACTCAAAAAGACACATCCTGGACTTGATTTGCTGCTCTGGACTCACTCCTTCCAACCTCTCTACTGATGCACTCCCTATAACTGATTATTTTCTCATCTCTTTCTGTGTAAATCTCTCTCTATCTCTAAGCAACCGTGTAACATTTCTATCTGTAATATAAAAAATTAATTAATATGAATTAATATTAATACTCTTTCCTCCAGTACTGACTCCATCCTGTACTCACACTTCCATCTACCCCAATGACCTGGTTTTTTACTATAACATTGGACCCAATAGCATCCTTGATTATGTTGCTCCAAACCAAGTCTGTCTCCTTTTTCATCTCTGCCTCCTGCTTTACATCTGAGCTTCACATTACGAAAGCCAAAGGAGCTAGACCTCCTCCCTACTGTCTTGGTCAAAGCCTGCCTCCAATGCACTGCTTCCCTTCATCTGCAGCATCATGACTACAATAACCTCCATCTCATCTCCAACTTACCATTTAGCTCAAGGATCCAAGAGAAAACAGACGCAAGTCAGCTCTACTCTCGCTTGACTAAAAAGGATTTTTATGAAAAATTCCAGTCTGATTTCCGTCCTCTCAACAGCACTGAAACTGCTTTAATAAAAATCTTCAATGATCTCCTGATGGCCTACTTTCGATTCTCAACGTCCTTGACCTGAAATCAGCCTTCGATAACCATTTCACACAGCATCCTCCTCAACTGATTCATTTCCATTGGCATAACTCACACCCCCCTGGCTTGGTTTAATTCTTACCTTTCAGGTCACAGCCTTTTACAACTGCCATGCTCCTGGGCTCAGTACTTGGCCCTCTTCTCTTCATTTTTTATCTCCTTACCTGTGGCAATATTTTCCGTCATGATAACATTCTTTTTCAGTGTTAAGTGGATGACACCCAACTCTATCTCTCCAGTAAACCCAACTCCAACCTCCCACCTTCCTGTGTCACCACCTCTGTCTTAACAAAATCTATTCCTGGCTTTCATTGAACTTCCTAAAACTAGTAACAAGACCAAACTTCTTTTAATTGGTTCCAAGTCAACATTATCCAAAACAGACAGCTTTACCATTTTTTGGACAACTCTTGTGTCCCCTTCCGTTCAGGTTAAGAGTCTGGATGTCATCCTGGGCAGCACTTTCTCATTCCAATCACATATCAAAAACATCACTCAGTCTGCTCACTTTCATCTCCATAACATAAATTGTCTTTGTCTATCCCTTACCCCCCATGCCACTGCCATCCTAGTTCACAGCCCATCAGCTCTTGTATTGACTCTCTCAATCAACCACATCACCCCTGTTCTTCAACAGCTCCACTGGCTCCCGGTCCACCTCTGCATCAACTTCAAAATCCTGCTGTACACCTTTAAGGCCATTCACAGCCTTGTCCCTCCATACCTGCCTGATCTCATCCACATTACCCCCCTATCCCGTTCCCTCAGATCTGCCTCTTCTCTTCACATGACAGTTCCTCCTGGCTGTCTGACTGCATTTTCAGGTGCTCTGCTCTCCGGCTCTGGAATGCCCTTTCATATTAATTCGGAACCTGGACTTTCTTCCACGATTAAAAAAATCATAAAACCCACCTCTTCCAGATTGCTTACCACTGACTCTGTTCTTTTACCTGTTTTTTAAAATATTCATCAATGTATTTATTTTGGATTTTATACTCTGATACTTTGTTTGTTATGTTGTAAGGTGGCCTTGAGTTTTTTTGAAAGGCGCCTTATAAACAATATTTATTATTATTGTTATTTTTACATGAGTGTAGATCAACTGACTTTGTGCAGCTATACTGCCCTCATTTTGATTGGAGTGTGAAGTATGAATTTAATTCATATTTCTCCTTTAACATTAACCTCTAAATACAGATACTGTAGAATAGTGCAACAAGAAAGTTCAGGCTTTATCAATCCAGTATGAAATGGTGAAATCCAATTGTGATTTTAACTCCTTTGCTATCCTCAGGCTGGACATTAGTCACATGACATGTGAAACTGCTGTTTGGTTTTTCCATTTTCCCCAACTCTGGCAAATGTCTTAACTCAGCTGTATATTTCATACAGCTGAGTTTTGCTATCTTCTATTCTAAAGTATGAGACACTAAACTCTGCAGGATATGATGAAACGTTGTTGAGGCAGAAAATATTTTAAAAAATTAAATAAAAAATGAAAATAAGTTGTGCAAGAAATATTCCCATGAGAAAATAATGCAAGATTTGTTGTCTATACATTTTTTTAACTACACCACCAGCACAACTCACAAATTAATTTCCTTCCTCTTTCATCTCTGATCTTCACTGGCAGTGTTTTATTTCAAAATTTTAAAACTAAAGTTAACTAACTATCTTAAGTTTTGTAAGGTGCCTTTTTCCTGCAGTTATTTTAAAGAAGCTTTTGCATGCTATGAGTCCTGCAGTGATTCTATCTATCATATCTTATGCCTGAACACGGCCCGCAGCAGTCGGTTTTTAATTTTTTCAGTGGCTTAGCAAATTACACAAAATTTCTGCATTAGCAAAAAGATGGGAAGGTTATTCCCAATAAAAAAGATTGTCCATTACAAAGAGCTTAATGAAAGCTTACCTTATCTAAGATCTGGCTGAGCTGCCTTATCACCATGTTCGTAGGTATTCTTCATTCCCTGAATGCTATATAAATAACCACAATATTAAAAGGAGGGAAACTCACTGTGGGGTTGTATATTTCACTGACAAAGTTGTCTAATCAGAGATAAGTTTGAAATGTGAGCCTGCCAAATGCTTTTTTGTTTCGCCTCAGAACTGGTGTCTTCTCAGTCTCTGGTATAAGCAATTAGGTGATATTTGCTTGATGGGATAATAATGTGTCAGGCTACCATCAAATAAAACTTGAATGACCTAAAAGGAAAAGTTTTAAACGTTTTTACGTATACTGTTATTTATGGTCTTTCTGCTTCAAGGTATCACATATTTTTTGACAAATAATCACATTCCACCTTTGTTATATTTATAACTCTTAATATGAAAACATAATGATGTAGCTTATGTTTTCTATTAGTTTCACAGAAGAAGTAAAGTCGGATACTATTACAGAAACACATGATCATCATCATTAATATTTGTATAATATTGATGGGGAACTATGAGTTAGTGTGTCCTTGGAGAATTAGCACCCAGACAGTTCTTGTCACTAAAGCTCTATTGAAATCTACACTATATATTTACTTGCATATGGTTTGTTGGGCCAAAGATTAAAAGAAAATTTTGAGTGTGTACAATTAAACATTTACATGTTTTTGGCATATTTACATGCTACTTACATGCTCTCTTTCTCATACTAGACTCCACAGCAGCACCTCTTCTCCCTTCCTGTGTCTCACAGCCCCACTCTCGTGACAGGCCCTCTTTGGTCTGATTGGTCGGTTTATCTGCGGAGTCAAATGGTATGCATTTTGAAAATGAATTGCATAAGCCTTTTCTGGACTAGATATAAAACTAATGTTTTTGTTAGTCTGCAAGCAACTGCAGTATTTCCCATTTGCACTGATTAGACTATTCATCTAGTGATAAACCACGCAGTCAAAAGTATCTTAGAATATTTATTAACCTATTTACATTCAAATATATTTGTCAAATGGTATGTAAGCTTACTATCAAACCAACAGGTTATTTATTTATTTATTCAAAACAGCCTTTTTTATAATTTCTAGCAAAACTATTGTTTTGCTAGAAATTATGATGCACAAAGGTAAGTAGTGGCTCCGAAACATTGGACGCTACCAATGGGAAGATAACTACAGGTCATAGTACTGCACAATTTCAAGATTTCATTTCATTTTTAAGTCAGTACAGTTGATATGAAATTGCTTTATTTTAATTAGTATTCCACAGATTCTCTGACTGCATGGCCCCAGAAGAGGGTGAGTTACATGTATCATTTTACTAAGGAAATTACTTAAACTCTTGTTAAAACCTACCTATATCAGGTTTAAACAAACACTTAAGAATAAAGTCGGAAGCCTTTTTAATGTGGGGGATACACACTGGCGGGGTTTATGATGATTCCTCTCTCTGATCTTTGTTGATAAAGTAGATGTCATTTCCTAAATTCTGGTGCATTTTAACAGGTTGTTTGTTACCTACTTTTACCTTTGAGTAAACACTTGATTCAAGTACTATTTCAGAAACAGCTTGAAAAATAAGCCCTCATTCCATATGCAGCAGGCTGTTTTTAAACCAACTGCTATTAATAAATAATAACACTGGGGTATATGCCATGTGTTGCTGTTCACATGAGATTCAATTCAATTTCAAGTCGTTTTATTTATGTAGCTTCTAATACAGCACAAGTTGTCTCCAGGAGCTTTCCAGAGACCCAGAACATGACCCTTGAGCAACTATTACATAAACAATGGCATGTAAAAACTCCCCTAGTGGGAGAAAACCTTAAGCCAAACAGTGACAAGGAAAAACTCCCCTTTAAGAGGGAAGAAACTATGAGAAAGACCTGGCTCATAGAGAGGGACCCTCCTGCCAAAGACTGTATATTACACCTGGAAGGAGCCAGCTTTAATCTACTTGTAATTCAAGTAGGGCGGCACGGTGACTTAGTGGTTAGCACTGTCGCCTCACAGTGTTGATGTTGTTCGATTCCCGTGGGTCTTTCTGTGTGGAGTTCGCATGTTCTCCCCGTGCTTGAGTGGGTTCCCTCCGGGTACTCCGGCTTCCTCCCACTGTCCAAAACCTGCATACTAGGTTAATTGAGCCTTCTAAATTGCCTGTAGGTGTGAATATGAGCGTGCATGTTTGTCATGTTTGTGGCCCTGCGATGGACTGGTGACCTGTTCAGGGTGTACCCCTACCTTTTGCCTGCAATGCGTCAGGATAGGCTCCGACAGACCCCCGTGACCCGGAGATGGAGTAAGCGGGTATAGATGATGAATGGATGGATAATTCAAGTAATTCAAGTTGAATACTAGGAATGAAAAGCAAAGCAGGTGCCATTACTGACACTGAAAAAATTAACTGTTAAATGTATTCTTTCTGAAATATTAATCTGAAAAGAACTAGAATTACACACGTACAGTTATTCTACTTACAGTCATTACACACTTGATATGAAAACCAATTCTGTGAAAATACCAGGTCATTTATGTGATAAGGGATTTTCTATACTACATTTTTACAATCATATTTTTAACCAAGAGAAAAATGTTGCCTCAAGTCATACATTCACTGATTTTTCTATCAGCCTTGCTCTTTTATTTCTTGTCAGATTATATCAAATTTCAACCTTGTGTCAAGAACCACCAAAAACCACATCTAAACTCCCATCTTTTAGCTCTCCTACCTGAGGTGGCCCTCATGTATGAGGACAGGTTCTGACACTGACATCACATCTGTGCTCTGTTTTAGCTTCGTAAGGATATTATGTCAGGACTTGCTGGTACAAGTCAAATGCAAATACAAATGCAAAAAAACAAAACAACAAAAAAAACAACAAAGAAAACTTTATGAATAATGTTTTTTTAAAACTTCAAAACAGGAATAAAAAGTCTTGCACCTTAAAGTTTTTGTCTTCATCTTGTGTTCTGTTAACTCAGCCTATAAACACTTTGCTAATACATCATTCACTTGACAGATATATTTGTGTTTACTGAATGTAGGCAGGGTGGGAATAAGTATGGGGCCAAATGTTATTTCTGTCAAGCATCAGAAAAAGCCCCAGGAATAAAAACAGGAGCATAATAGTATGGAAAAATGTGTTTGAAAAAAATGACAGTTTAAAATGGGTGATACTTTGAATTGTGTTTGTATAATTTAAGAGTTTTATCTAATGATAGCGATATTGGCACAAGTGTCCATAAGCTGAACTATGTTTGTGTGCATATATATATATATATATATATATATATATATATATATATATATATATATATGAATACCAAGAATGACTGTTAATGATTAATGAGCCCTTTGGTTACACTCTGTATATGTATAACAGATCATATGACTGATCTCATAATTGATTTTCATAACAATTGCAAATGTGCCCAATGCCAGGGGTCACGGCATCTTATCTCTACTTAACTGGTTTAATAAAGACAATGACTTCTGTTGTATCACTGCAGAACAAAGGGTACATGGATGGTCAGCTTTTTCAATTAACCTCTTGAAAGATGAGAATGACTCCTATCACTATGGTAACCACAAAAAAGATGTTCAGGGATGTTTAAAATTTAAGAGAGGTTGTGATGTCTTTGAGAACTCATGAGATAATAATTAGTAATTCTCTTTTTTAATGAAGCACCATCATTAAATGAACATCAGTTACCAAATTAAAAATCAGTGTGTAAAGTCTAGATATGTTGAGACAAGCTTTGTGTTTTCAACTTGTTGTTCTGCCTCCAAGTATTAAATAACAATTTAACATTTAAATGTTGTTTTAATGTAATTTCCATTCATTCACAAACATAAACAAAGTTGAAGATGTCACTTTTTCCCAGTGTATGCTTAGATAATCCAACGTATTAACAGACATTACACTAATAATGATCTTCAGCGGTGTGATGTTGCAATGTCACAGAATGATCTGACAAAAATATAAGAAATTCATGAAAAGAAATACTATCCAATGTTTAATTTATATGACAAAAACTAATATTTTGTATTGATTCATACCAGAGCTGTGCCTCAAACAGCGAGTGCTGCATAATCACGCTCAGTGTGACATCTGAAGCGCAGCATGATAGATCTCAGCAGCTCAACTCAACTCATGCCTTTGTAAATTACTGTGTAAATGTCATTGAGTAAATAGAGCGAAGGAAGTGTTTATAACAATGAACCATTCCTCTTGGCGGCTCCTGTCACCAAAGCAGCAGTGTCTATCAGGCGCGTCATCCAGCTGTTTGAGATGATGAATAGAATAAAAAAAACAGCATTTAACTTTAGCAGGCACTATTTATGTTGTAAACTTGTTTGCTAATCTCATGCACAAACATTTCCTCTGTAACTAAAGGGAGATATTTTCCTTCTCAATAATAAGGATTATGAATATTTTATGGCACACTTTCAAGTTGTAAATGTTCCAGAGGGTGAGTTCCATCCACAAATCCAATTAACTCAAAAGTTATTTTCTCAGGCCCATCTAAAAGGGAAGCAGCCATCCTCAGCTTATTTCTCTTTTGTTTGCTCTTACCTGAGTGAAAAATTGAATGGAGACCTGTGGTGCTTTCGATTAATTCTGTTGTTTACACATATTTTAAAAAACTGAAAATTGAGCCAAAAATGGATTGGAAGAAGTGTGATTATTATAAGTTCAGGTAAGTTTTCAGTTTATTCCTAAATTCTTGGTCAAAATGACAAAGTCAAGTTTAAGTTTCAAACTGATCAACTCAAACTCATGGAGGCAAGACAGAGAGGTAGAGGCATGTGGTGGCGTTGGTCGTAATGGAGTTGAAATAAAAGAGGAAAGGGGGAGCAGAGAGATACCCTTATAAGAAAAAAGAAGGCACTACAGACAGGAAGCCAGCCACTGCCGAAAACCTTTCAAAGCCTGCACCAGCAGCGGTATTCAGTCCCCCAGCCACATCACTTAAGTTAACGTTTAATAAATGACAGACACATTGTAGACAGGTGTGTGTTACAAGCTGCAAACTTTTATCTGCAGCAAGCAGGATGATCACTGTTCAGATTCTCCGTGAGCCTTTTTCAGCTGCAGTAATGACCTTGGTACTAACTCCTATCAAAACTGCAATATCTTCTAAACGTTGCAGTCGTTGCTATATTGTTAAACATTATATCAGCCACAACATAAAACTACAAATAGATATTCCAACCATTGATATACAGTAAGTCATATTTGGGGCTTCCAGGTATAACCTGGATGAAATTAAACACTTAGTTAATACTATGTGTAAAACTGACAGGTTGATATTTTAATACTTGGGCTGCTTTGCTCTACCAGTCTGTCCACATACCAGTATAGTGTTCACATCTGTCCCCGTCCAACACAGAAATAGCTGCAAAACTGTGCCAGTGAGGAGCATTTTATAAACCCACGATAAAAGCTGATAAGAGAACGTTTGATTTAATCAGTTTATCAGTGTGTTTATTCGGTTTTGCTGTAAATTATGTGATTGTAACTTTTTATCCTGGCTGGTTACATGTGTTTGACATCTGACGATTAAGTTCACAAATCCATACAAAATATGTGCTTGTGTGTGTGTGTTTGTTGCAAAGCTGGATATAATGCAGGGGCAGGTGCTTCAGAGAGTCCGGTAGTTAAAAGATGAATTGGCAGCATGTACAGAGCAACATCAAGTAATTGTTTCAAGATTGAGTAATGAATGTGTAACATTTATGTCTATGGCTATGACACCTAAACAGTTAAAAATAAACAGAATACAAATATTTGGGACCCAGAGAGAACCCACGCAAGCACGGGCAGAACATGCAAACTCCACACATGAAGACTCACCGGGCCGGAAATTGAACCAGGAACCTTCTTGCTGTGAGGCAACAGTGCCACAATGTAAATCTAAAAACGAAATAAATAAAACAATAAAATGAAAAAAAAATAAAAACAATAAAAAATAATTACTTCACAGAAAATCAGTGGCAAAGTTTGCAATTACGTCAATATTTTGAGAATGTCTATTTAACTTGTAAAATCTATTATGAGTTATCTTAATCTAATAGGGCACTGGAGAAAAGGTAGACTTATTTTCCAAGAGGACACCTGGTGCCTGATGGCACTTTCAAGGACGAGCTCTCGCAAGTAATTAACATTGTAAAAAAAACAAATTACACACAGAGGAAGATAGCTGTCTGTAGCTTACCTTCATATTCATGAGTGGTGAAATGCAATGGTGGTGTATTTGATGCAATAAAAAGAAAAAAAAAATGATAGTCTAGGATTTAGGAATGGCGGGCCGCCACTCCTAAATGAATGTAGAAGAAACACTGCAGTAGTAGCAGGAGCAAAGTTAATTAAAAGATGTAATTTACAATGAATGAGTGGGGTGAGTGTATGACTTCCAGCTGGACTTTTTGTCCCCAGTCCGGCCGTTGTAGTTATATTTGATAAGGGATTTGCCATTTAAACAGCATTTTAATCAGGTTTGTAAGTGTCTTTCCACCTCTGTAATGTCACAAAGATTAGGAGCATCCTCTCCCAGAGTGATGCTGAAAAACTTATTCACAAATTTGTAACTTCTAGACTACTGGATGTAGTCTTATTAGCGGGATGTCCAAGTAATTCTCTGAATATCCTCCAGCTGACCCAAAATGCAGCAGCACGAGTGCTGACAGGAATTAACAAGAGTGAAGACTTTCTCCTGAGTTAGCCTACCTCCAATTGGCTGCCTGTGAAATTTTGAATCCAATTCAAAATTATATTACTTGGAAATAAGGTCCAAAATAGCCTAGCTCTGCAATATTTGCACCATCTGATGGCACCATATGTTTCTAATAGAGCTCTCCGTTCTCAGAGTGCAGGTTTACTCGTAGTTCCTAGAGGATCCAAATGTAGATTTGAAGGACGGGCTTTCTGCTATCAGGCACCATCACTATGTAACCAGCTTCCGATTTGGGTTAAGGAGGCTGACACCACCTCCACCTTTAAAACCAAACTTAAAATGTTTCTGTTTAGTAAAGCCTATAATTAGTTTAAACTTAAGTGTGTTGGGGCCAGTAGTCACAGCTACAGCACAAGACTGGAGCATGCTCGTCATAGATATGCTGCTATTGGCCTACGCTGCAGGGAGAGACCAACATGATCCCCTCACCCCCTTAGCTCTCCTCTTCTTCTCTTTCCTTTCTTAATACTAAAAATAATATTGGAGCTACATGGAACATATTCCATAGTGTTATTTTGAAAACCTCTAAATATAATAGTTACCCTCAGTATTTTATAGATAACAACCAGAATAATATTAATATAAATTCAATAATAAATTCAATAGTTACTTTGCAAACATTGGACCAAACTTAGCAGAAACAATACCTGTGTCAGAAATAGCAATTCATTTAAACAATATTAAGAGTAATACTAGTTCAATTTATTTTAACCCCATACAAGAGAAAGAAATAATTTATATTGTTAATAAATGCAAAAACAAAGCATCAACTGACTGCAATGATTGAGACATGAAAACAATAAAAAGGGTAATCAAGGGTATCTCTAAACCATGAACTTACATTTACCCATCTGTTATTCCAAATGGGACAATTTCCCAACACAATTAAATGGAATATCATTCCAATGTACAAAACTGGCAACAATCACCTCTTCACAAAATACAGGCCTGACTCTCTACTCCCCCCAGTTCTCCAAAATCCTAGAAAAATGTTTTAATGAGAGATTTTTGGAAACTGCTACAAAAATGTTAAAATTCAAGTCCAGATAGAGGGTGTAATAAAGGGTATACGACAATAAATGTCATAGCGTAATAATTCATGACAAAATCATTTGGAAACCTCACAATAAACATTTACAGTACAAACTATCCAGAACCATCTCAGTCCTGGCCAAAGCTAAAAATATTCTGAACAATAAATCACTTCATATTCTTTATAACTCGCTTATTGTTCAGAGGGTTGGGGAATTAATTACAAAGGCTCTTTACAACCACTGAATATCCTACTGAAACGAGCCATCAGAATCATTCATAATGCCAGTTTTTATGAGCACAATAAAATCTAAAATTCCTAAATTTGTAGATCTGGTGGAACTTAAAATTGCTAAAATTACGTTTAGGGCATGTAATAAATAAGAAGGTTCCCGGTTCGATTCCCGGCCCGGTGGGTCTTTCTGTGTGGAGTTTGCATGTTCTCCCCGTGCTTGCGTGGGTTCCCACCGGGTACTCCGGCTTCCTCCCACAGTCCAAAAACATGCAGGGTAGGTTAATTGATCTTTCTAAATTCTCCCTAGGTGTGAATGTGAGTGTGATTGGTTGTTTGTATGTGGCCCTGGATAGACTGGCGGCCTGTCCAGGGTGTACCCCTGCCTTTCGCCTGATATGCGTCGGGATAGGCTCCGACAGACCCCCGTGACCCGGAAACGGATAAAGCGGGTATAGATAATGGATGGATGGGATGGATGGCATGTAATAAATTGTTACCTGAGCGCATACAGACATGTTTTCTGAAAGAGAAGGGGGATATAATTTAAGGACTCATTTATACTATGATACGAAAAAGGATTCAACAAGAAAGGTTTGTATTTTAATTCATAAAACTATAGAACAACCTTAATGAGGAGCTAAAATAAAGTCAACATTTAATACAATTTAAAAGGAAATATAAGGAGGTGATTTTCACAAGATACATAATTATGGATGGGTGAAAGTACAAATGTATATACGTAAACTGGAGTGTGCTCATATAATGTTGTGTATATAGATGGGTGTCTAGGTGGATGTCTGTATATATCTAGGTGTGTATGTATGTGTGGTGGTGACGGCAAAAACTCCAAAATGGAAAATTGATTACCCTTAATTTTGATGTATGTTCCAGTCCCAGGTTTAATCATTTTTTCTGCGGTCAAACAAAATATATAATAAAAAAAAATCAATTTTGTCAGAAGCAGCACTTGTCAGTTTTTAGAGGTCAACCTTTATGCACACATATGTGTGTTTGAACATATGTGTATGTATGCTGAGCTGGCTCGCAGGTGTTGCTGCGGGGGGTCCTGGTACTGGTGTTGGCGCGTTGTCTGGTGCTGGCCAGAGGGACTGGGGACTTCTTGGTTCTGTTTTTGTTCTGTCAAGGAGGTGCTGGTTGAGAGGTTGGTGGTGGAATGAACTTGAATAGTTGTGGGTGTATATGTGTTTATATGTATATGGAAATGCATGTATTTATACATATACGGATAGTAATAAGTATAGTTGTATATGTATTCCCTAATGCATATAGAAATCTATGAGTAACAATGCCTGTAATGAATAAGATTGTAGAAGGGTGTATATAAATTCACATCGTAAAAACAACAAACAACAACAACCCTAAGTCCTGAATCATAATTTGAATGACAGATGATTAACGTTTTTGTCCATTTATGTAAAACTTTTTTAAAAGGTAATGAAGCCAGCCATGTTTATTGATATTTTGTATAGGTTTAAATCGTATGTTCAAGTCAAAGTAGCAGAATCTGAAATAAAGTCTTTTGGATGGGACGTCACTCTTTTTGAGTCTCTCTGTTTCTTGGTCAGATCCTATTTTGTCAATATATTTTAATAATGTAATACTTTAAGTTAGTTAGTTAAGGGACTTTTTTAAATCCAAAACTATAATTTAGTCTACAATTTTGTTGGTGTGTGAGTACTTGTGTCAGATAATTGTGGCATCCGTGTCAATTGAAGAGTTTTAAAGCCCCAATGGTTTAGAATTTTTAACTCATTCAATTTTATTTAACCTCAGTTTAGGTTTATCCCAATTGCTCTGTTCATGTTCTCAATTCATGTTAAAGAATTCAAATTCAATTTACTTTTAAAAAAGGGATTTTATACTAGTTATGAAGACCATGGTTCTCAAAATTTAGTCATGCCCAGGGATTTTCCAGGTAAAAAACTCAGGCAAGGACAGGTCAGTTGTTTTTGACTGCTCTTTACAATACAATACAAGTCCAGGTGTAGCTGGTGTAGGTCTCCATGACCCCCACAGAACCAGCACCAGTGCTGCCTCCCTGCAACAGCACATCATCAGTCTGGTGAATGGAAACAAACAGCACTCGCTGGACAGTCCATCATCAATGTCTCTTGCTCGCCTGGCTATTAGGGCTCTCCTGGCTCTTGGGGCTCTCCTGGCTCTCGGGGCTCTCCTGGCTCTTGGGGCTCTACTGGCTCTTGAGGCTTTTCTGGCTCTTAGGGCTCTCCTGGCTCTCCTGGGTCTTGGGGCTCTCCTGGGTCTTGGGGCTCTCCTGGCTCTCGAGGCTCTCGTGGCTCTCCTGGCTCTCTGGGCTCTATTGGCTCTCTGGGCTCTCTGGGCTCTCTGGGCTCTCTGGGCTCTCCTGGCTCTCAGGGCTCTCCTGGCTCTTAGGGCTCTCCTGGCTCTCCTGGGTCTTGGGGCTCTCCTGGCTCTTGGGGCTCTCCTGGCTCTCAGGGCTCTACTGGCTCTTGAGGCTCTCCTGGCTCTCTGGGCTCTATTGGCTCTCTGGGCTCTCCTGGCTCTCGGAGCTCTCCTGGCTCTTAGGGCTCACCTGGGTCTTGGGGCTCTCCTGGCTCTTGGGGCTCTCCTGGCTCTCAGGGCTCTACTGGCTCTTGAGGCTCTCCTGGTTCGGCACTGATTCCCTGGCTTGGTGGTGCTGGGCTCCAGACTCTGTTATCAGCGCTCATATTCCTGATGTGAAGGGAGGAGGAGTGGTTAATTTCTCTTCACTCAGCAGCACATGTGACTAATTTCATCCAGATTGTGGTGTTCAAACCTTGCCTTAAGACGTAATTATTCCTTATATTGATAGCTTTATAGTTAATTCACAGATCAAAGAATAATTGTATAAGCTGTAGTCATGTATTATTACTGATTTATTTAGTGATTATTACATTCACACTCTTTCTAGTGTATTTTAGATCATTCTCTCCTCACAGATTTGGCTATAGTGAATTTTCCAAATGATCAATGATGGTTTTGTTAAACGGGATAACTTAAGTTTAATTATACAATTGTTATCTAATGTGGCACAAACCTATCATTAACGTTTATGTATGGACAAATGTAATCTCTAAACCACTCTATAAATTTAAAGCCAGTCTCAACTATCTAAATGTTCCCCCTGTTTGCAGTTCTAAACAGCTATTCAGACAGATAAACATCCACTCAGAGAGAGCATTAGAGGGGGCAGGGGGAAATAAGCCTTTTGGTTTTTATTGTTCAATTAAATTCCATAACTTTGACAGAGTCAAATTTAACCAGCTGTAACCATCACTTCATCTTTTGGTAAAAGGACAGGTAAAGTGAAGCACTCCCAACGCAGGCGCAAATGTTAACTCATGAAAATGCCTCAAATGCATCAGTTCAGACTCGTGTACTTGATTGACAGACAGCTCAGCCAATAGCCGTTCCTGCAGCACAGTGCTCAGATCAACTCCAGTTTTCCAAGTGTCATATTTAGACAACTATAACCTGCGTTTAGTTTTTAAAGCTTTTGGTTTTGTAATATAGTTCAATTCACTTTAAATTTACTTTAATAATCCTTGAGGTGTAATTAATTAAATGTATTAATGTATCGCCTTGCTTTTTTCTTCCCTTGTTCCTTTTTCTTCCATATGTATTTTTTCTCATTTTGAAATCTTTTAAATGTTTATTTTTTTCATTCTTCTTTTTCAGTTTCCTGTTTTCCCAACAACTTTCCCTCCACGCTGTCCAATGTCTGATAGAACCATTATTTTTTCAACAAATTAAGTATTAAATATTATTGTTCGTTTTTTTTAACGAGCATCTGAGGCAGTAAAATTAGCGTGTAATTTCGCCAAGTCACTCGCCTTCAGCTCGTCAGCACTCAGCGCCAGAAGCAAAGGCTTCTCACACCGGTTCACTTGAAGCTGAAACAGGCACATCATCTGTTTTCAGCAGTGGAGGCAACTCTTGACGCAGGCATCACAGACGTGCTCGCAGCCAGAGCCAAAGCAAGCCTTGACGTTACACAGCCCAGCCCCACAACCGGGTCTCGCTGGTCCACTTAACTGTCCAAATGTCATTCCAATTCAGGGGGTTACAGACAATTAAACTCATTTCACATGCTCACAATTTTTTTCCTCCATGTCACTTTGAATTTTCACACTCAGAGTATGATTAGGAGAGAAATCCTACTCCATCTAGAGGCGTCACAGAACCCTTAGTATTCATTTGCCCCTTATGTCCCGCCATCGTGTCCACACAACAGTGCACCACTAACTAATAGAAGACAGCCCTAGCCGTCAGCCCAGGTTTGTTTCAGGAACAGCCTCGGCTGGATGGTTCCTGATGGGCTGGATAGGGAATCCAGTACACTGGTGGAGGTCTGCTTCATGACACTGACACAACATACCAATACCAACTGTGATTCAGCCCAAAGTTTTGGTTGTTATCACACCACAGTACACAACTGCCAAAGCATTATCACTAACACACAAAATCCATCACAGTATTCTGTCTTTGTCTGTTATTCTGTACTTCATTGTCTGTGATTTTGGTTTGCATATATATATATATATATATAAATAAAGGATTTATTTTGCCAACCACAGCTCTAATTCCCCATATATATGCAGATATTTGTTGTTTTTTTTAATTAAGCACATGTCCTCTTGACTCTAGAGAGGTGAAGGGAGAAAAAGTAACTGGTCAGGGTGTTGCAACCAGAATATGTTGCATTAAGGAGATGTAGTTGTTTCTGTTAGACCAGGTTGAAGCAGAATGGCATCTTCTGCTTTATGATTATCAGGTATCAACAGTGTGGTGATAGTGTTCTCACTCACTGAGAATTATGAACAGTATAATATGACTGAGACACATTTTAAAATAATGAATCCAGTCTTGTTTCATCTGACCTGTTACAATTTGTATAACTTCAAAGTAATTTAAAAACACATTATTAAAGTGTTTAGTAATCCATCAGCCCATAGTTGTGGCTAGTCTTCCAAGATGTGGACACCCAGCCAAGATGACTACAGGCACAACATATAATCTTCAAAGAGGTAAAGAAGATCGGATGAGTAAAAGCTAAAGGCTTGAAGACATCACTGGAACTGGCAAACGTCTCTGTTCATGAGTCTGCCATACATTAGTCACTGAACGGGTAGGGTGTACATGGCAGAACACCAAAGAGGAAGCTGCTACTTCTCAAAGAAACGTTGCTATGCGCCCAAGAGCACCTTGGCTCTCATCAATGCAACTGGGAAAATTGTTTGGAAAGAATGCACATGTGCAATGTCAAATGACAAAAATATGGCACAGATTGCCAACATCAAAACATCATCCCATTGGTGAAGTACGGTGGAGAGGGAATCATGACTTAGGCTTGCTCAGGGTCTGGACCACTTGGCATCATCGAAGTTAAAATTAAATAATGTACCATTATCTTACAGCATGGTATAAGAATGGCTGTTTGACCTCTGAAGCTTTGTGAATTGTGGTCCATTGTTCTTGTAGTTTGTTGTGCTGGTCTGCCCCCTCTTTTTTCTCTTCTGTGCATGTTCTGCAGACCAGAGCACACTGCCCTGCAGTCCCACCTCTGACCATCCCAGTGTTTACCTCCACCTGTCTGTATAGATGTCTTTGTTGGATACCTGCTGACATCCTGACCTGCTATCCATATATCACCCTTATATACATAGAAGTCTTAGTTCTGCTGCTAATGGATAGTTATATTAATTAATTTAAATAATTAATGTATCCTGTCTTGTACCTTTGACGGTGTTTCTCTTTTCTCTTTACTTCCTGTTCTACCAGGCTGGCCTTCGGCAGGAGGGTCCCTGCCTTGTGATCCAGGTCCTGCTCAAGGTTTCTTCCCTCTTAAAGGGGAGTTTTTCCTGCCACTGTTTGGCTTAAGGTTTTTCTTCCACTAGGGGAGTTTTACCTGCCATTGTTTATGTAATAATTGCTCAGGGGTCATGTTCTGGGTCTCTGGAAAGCACCTAGAGACAACTTGTGTTGTAATAGACGCTATATAAATAAAACTGAATTGAATTGAAATTGAAATAATTCACCTTTTGGAGTGGCCCAGTAAGAGCCAAGACTTTTACACCAAAGAGATATTGTGGAATGACCTCAAAGGAGCCGTTCACACGAGACATCCAACATATGTGTCTTACCTTATGAATGTTTTGCAGGTTTAATCCAGAGGTAATGAAGGCACTTCTTTGAGGTCATTGCAGCCAAAGGAGGTTGACTAAGCTTTTAAATGCAAGGGTTCACTAAACACAAATTATGTATTATGAGATTAAGTACCTTGTTTACGTTTAATATTACTTTGTTTAAGATTAAATCACATTTTTATGGCAAATTTATACAGAAAACTAGTTTCTTTCTTTCTTTCTTTCTTTCTTTCTTTCTGTCTGTCTGTCTGTCATGAAATTATTCATCAAGCTTATGGCAGGTTTTTAAGACTAATCCTCATTAAATCTAATACAAAGTAAATCTAAATAGCATTTGTGCCACGACATTTGTTTTACAGTTAGAATTACTTATTGTGTAATCCAGTCTGATGAAAAATTATTCTGCAGGATTATTTCTAGGTTTGCAGTGGTAAGCATTTCCTCTTTGACATTCAGTGAAAACCTTCACTCTGCTGTCCTTGCATCTCTGCCTCTGTGAGACTTGACCTTTCTGTAACAAGTTAAGTAATACACCTGGGATTTATAGTATAAGGGAAAAAGCAATATTTTTCCACCACGGTACAATTACTAGGCATGGCTTAGAAAGGGCTTCAGTCTGCAGCACAATTTATTCTTACTCCATAAAGTGCAGTTGTGGGGGAAAGCCTGGGTGGATGAAAAACACTCAGTGCAACCTGATCTGGGGGTTCAGCACTGCAGGGATCATAAACAGAAAAATGAGGACGCTCATAGAAAAGGCTTTTTTTCCTGCTTATGCTGGATGCACTCCCCCATTCACTGCGTCAGCTGCAAGCTACTCAGTAGATGAATTTATGTAAAAAGTCAGTCTCGATTACTCACTGCTCATGTGGAACATTTCATCCAAACAAAATCTTTCAGTAGCGAGGAAAACGTTGATTGCTCCACTCATTTCCATAAGACAAGGGGGGAAAAAAACAGCAAAGGATTGGAATCCAAAGTGAGATTCTGACTGACCAGAACACGTTGTTTATGTCTTGCGCATTAAACAAACTTTTAGACATTACATGTTGGGACTAGTGTCAACCACCCGCAGACTAACAGTCTGGTTGAGTGGCTGATAAGAATTTAAATCTCACACACTGATCTATTTTACTGTACACACAGACACCAAAGCTGTCTTGGTTCAGGATCTGTACCAACTGTTTTTAAAGAAGCTGTGGTGAGGCCTCTACTAAAAATGCTAATAAACCACTGCTGCTAGTGATGCTGGAACTCACTGCAGCATTCAACACCACTCAATGCTCCTGAAAAATCTGGATCAACAGGTTGGCCTGCAGGGTCTTGTGCTGCAGAGTTTCAAATCCCATCTAACAAGCAAAGGGTTTTCCATTATGATTAATAACCTCTCTTCATCCTCAGCCCCTTTGACTTCTGGTGTGCCACTGGGATCCATTTTGGGCCCTGTCCTGCATTCACTACACATGCTGCCATTAGGGTCAACAATTTCCCACCATAATGTCTCCTTTCTTCTTTCATCTGTATGCAGATGATTTGCATATCTATCCACCAATCAAGCCTAGTTCATGAAGTGCCTTAGAATCCATCCACAGATGCCTGGCATCTAGAATTTATATATTATAGAAGCTGTTTTGTGTATTATATAAGTTGCATAACAGCTCACTAAAGGAAAATCCACCATAACTGCTATTATTACAATATATAGAAATAGTTTTGGATTTCTTCAGGTATGTGGGATCCCCAGGATGCAAGATTGGCTCTGATGCCACTGTGACGCAGCTTTTCCCACAAAACAGATCCTGAATTAATATGGCATCCTCCCGCTGCTAGAAAGCAACACACTTTCCCCCCTCTTTTTCCTATTCTCTGAAACTTGTTCCATATTTTGTTTGCATTTTTTTCTGGGAATTACAATTAACATTGGAAGGTCCCTGGTTCAATTTCAACCGAAAGATACTGTCATAGCCACTTTCAATGCAGGAAAAGCTTTTGACAGAGTCAATTGGAATTTTCTCTTCACTACATTGAAAAATTTGGTTTTGGGGAATCATTATTAATTGGATCAAGACCCTATACAATGCACCTTCAGCCATGGTGACCACACACGTCACTAAATTTTACATTGCATAGGGGAACTAGGCAAGGATGTCCACTCTCCCCTTCTTTATTCATTATATTTATTGAGCCCAGGAATCCAGACATCACAAGACATCTTAAGTGCACCATAAGATTAGCTTATATGCTAATGGCATTTTACTATTTTTATAAAAACCTCAATTGTCCTTACAAAAAGTAGTAAAATTAAAACATTTTTATTTCAAAATTACTTATTACTCAATAAATTGGAATATATCATCCATTCTTGCACTGCCACAAACTAAATGGAATGAGGCAGCCCACACATCTGCCATCTCTCTCACAAATCACATTACTTATTTAAGCATCAAGGTTTCCTCCAGACTGTCTGAGCTGATTGGACTCAACTTTACCCCACTATTAAAAACAGTAGGCGATGATCTTCAACACTGGGTAAATCTACCTCTGTCTATCATGGACAGAATAGCAATAATTAAAATGGCGATTCTCTCTAAAATAAACTATTAATTATCAATGATCCCAAAGCAGCTGTTTTGCATGTGGTTTAAATCTTTAGCTTAAATTGTAACAAAATTCTATTGGAAGAATAAAACACTAAGGATTGAACTAACTACTTTACAAAAACCTAAATCTCAGGGAGGCTTAGAAGCTAAAAATTTCGCTAACTGACTTCAATATACTGCATATAGAAATAAACTCACCCCCGTCAATCAAATGTCACCTGATTAGACATCGAAGAGGAACTATGCAAAGAACTCCAGATCTCTGATATCCCATTTCTTAGTCAATCCATCAAGTGTCATCCATCCAACCAACTTCAAAAAACACACAAAAAAAACAAACAACTTTTACATATGGGCTGGTAAGGGGATTGGTTATCTTAACACATCTTTCACTTCGATAGTCTGGCATCATTTTCATAGCTGGTCCCGGAGTATGGCACCAGGAACAGTCAGATTCTGGAATATCTACGTCCGAAATCATCAATTGATGCTAAAATATCCATTAGATTGACAAACCTAGACCTGCAGCAACAGATTTAATAAATATTTCTTCAACAAAGAAAAGTCTCTCTAAAATATATCAAATAATAGTTTGTTCAGATAAAATCATATCTCACCAGTCAATACAATGGGAAAATGATCTCTCTATTGCTTCTGATGCTGACTCTGAAATGAATCTGTAAAAATATGTATGTTATGTCTACAAACCATTCCATTTGTACCGAACCAAACCATTTGTATCGGACAGTAAGGACAAAACATCAAGTGCAAAACATTCATGCGCAAAAGTGTGCGCTCCTTCATGCCAGTTCCTTCCACTGAAGAAAAAAAAAACCCTACAATTCTAAAAAAAAAGTCAGAATTCTGGGATTAACTTTTTCTTTTCTCAGAACTCTGACTTTAAAGTCAGAATTCTCACTTTAATCTTTAAAATGAATTGAATAAATGAATTACTTAAAAAGATCAGTCACACTGTCCCTTTGTTGCCAGTTTTGTTAATTTTATAGAGAACAATTTGGAGTGTTGGCCTGTACTAGAGGACAAATATGTACAATTACTGCATGATTCAGGCTATTGTAGTATAACTGGTTATCTTACTGCAGACATACACTATATTGCCAAAAGTATTTGCTCACCCATCCAAATAATCGGAATCAGGTGGTCCAATCACTTCCATGGTGAGGTGTATAAATCAAGCACCTAGGCATGCAGACTGTCTTTACATTACTATTTGTAAAAGAATAAATTGCTCTCAGGAGCTCAGTGAATTCCAGCGTGGAACTGTTATAAGATGCCACCTGTGCAACAAATCCAGTTGTGAAATTTTCCTCGCTCCTAAATATTCCACAGTCAACTGAGAGAGCTTCATGGAATGGGTTTCCATGGCCGAGCAGCTGCATCCAAGCCGTTCATCACCAAGTGCAATGCAAAGTGTCGGATGCAGTGGTGTAAAGCAAACCGTCACTAGACTCTAGACCAGTGGAGATGATCAGTGATAAATCGCATTTCTCCATCTGGAAATCCGATGGATGAGTCTGGGTTTGACGGTTGCCAGGACAACGGTACTTGTCTGACTGCATTTTGCCAAGTGTAAAGTTTGGTGGAGGGGGGATTATGGTGTGGGGTTGTTTTTCAGGAGCTGGGCTTGACCCCTTAGTTCCAGTGAAAGGAACTCTGCATGCTTCAGCATACCAAGACATTTTGGACAATTCCATGCTCCCAAGTTTGTGGGAACAGTTTGGAGCTGGCCTCTTCGCCTTGAAGTGCACAAAGCAAGGTCCATAAAAACATGGATGTCTGGTGTGGATGAACTTGACTGGCCTGCAATTCCCATAAACACACTTATTATTAAACCTTATGAATTAGGAATGGGATGCCACTTAAGGTGAGCCTATACTTTTGACCTCATAGTGTATGTGAAACCAGTTAAACTAAACTGATATAACTCAAATAGATCAAATACTTTTAATTTATGCAACGAAGAAATGGGAAACATACAACTGAAAAAATAAATCTCACAGTCAATATGGAGGAATCGGCATGATGAAAATAATAATAACAGCTCTCATATTCAGTATTAATGTAGGTTTCTGTCCCTCCCCTGAGCTATTTTAAAATTTGTTTAATTGAAGTGCACTCTGTTAATGACTTTCTATTGTGTAAGTTGTAACTTTGTATTAGTGGTAGAAATGAATATATTTTTAAAAATTTGGGACCAGAAGTCAGTGACCCTATTGAAAATTGGGCTGTTTCTTCTTATTCTTAAGGCCCGAGAACCAAGGGTACGAGGACCCTATTATATCTGTAATTAGGGCCCAAGCACCAAGGCAGTGAGGACCCTGTTAAAATTGCGCTGTTTATTATTATTGGTTGAATGCTGAACTAGCAACAACCAGAGCCACCCCAAACAGAAGCAGAACCACCCGGAACACAACCAGAACCACCTCAGACTGAACTAGAATCACCTCCTGGTATAAAGTTTTTAGACCTACACTGCAGGAGGACACCAACATGATCCACTGAGTGGAGCCTCTTATCCCTTTTTCTCTCCTCTGGTTCTCTTTCCCTTCTTCAGCTCAATCCTCAGTTATTAACAATATCTCAATAAGTATAATTGTGCTCCATTGTTCTTGTAGTTTGTTGTGCTGGTCTGTCCCCTCTTCTTCTCTTCTGTACATGTTTGCAGGTCAGAGCCTCAGGAGCTGCTTGCTGCCCTGAAGTTCCACCCTCTGACCACCTCAGTGCTTGCTTTCCCCAGTCTGTATAGACGTCTCTGTTGGATACCTACTGACATCCTGACCTGCAGTCCCACCCTCTGACTACCTCAGAGTCTGCTGTCTACACCTGTTTATGTTCTCTGTAGATCACCAACTAACCATGTATCAGTCATATATACATAGAACTCTTAGTTCTGCTACTGACGGATATTTATTCTTATATGTCTTGTCTTTGGTACCTCTAATGGGGTGTCTATGTTTCTCCTCTCTGATCTTTATTCTCTTTTTCTGATCTCCCTTTTCCTGCTCTACCCAACTAACCTTAAACAGGAAGGTCCCCCCCCTTATGAGCCAGGTCCTGTTTAAGGTTTCTTCCCTCTTAAAGCTGAGTTTTTTCTTGCCACTATTTGGCTTAAGGTTTTTCTCCCACTAGGGGAGTTTTTACCTGACTGCTGTAATAATTGCTTCGAGGGTCAAGTTCAGGCAAAGTATAATGCCTGGAAATTACCAAAATACATGAAAAATGACATATTGTATTCAAAGTGGCGGACAACCTGTGTGAGTTAGAGCATATGTTCAAGAGACTTTTTTGTAGATCTTAGTCTGATTAATCAATCACATAAATTCCATCACACTAACACACTGTTAGTGTATTGTGGGGCTCCTTGAAAAACATGAAGTAGGTGGTGCTATTGAGCTTATTTTTGTACACCCATGTCCGTTGTCCATAAAATATGTACGTTTTCGCGACACCTGATGTGTGCAAAATTTGGTGAGTTTTTCAACATATTAAGGCTTCCAAAAAGGTGATTAATTTAGGTGGATAATAATAATAATAACAATAATTTAAAGCTTCAAGCAGCGTTAGTCAGGCCCTCGCACCTATGGGCACCACCCCTCCAGCTTCCACTACATTACTTCAATATCATTAAAAGGTACCTTTGGTGTCTCCATCAAAATCACCCAGTCATCATGAACACATTAGATAATCACATAATTCTGAGGTTCTGGTATAAATGACCAAACATTTAAGTTAAAGTTAATAATAATATTAATGTTTTATATATATATATATATATATATATATATATATATATATATATATATATATTCATAGACATATTAGTGTGATTACAAGTCTCTTGACATGGATTTCCATCATTTTATATACCTTTTTGTTTGATTGGCTGTACCCGATTTTGCCATGTCCCTCATGCTGGTCTACTAACTTCGGTGAATGCATATATTGGTTAAAGGAAACAACGTTAAAATACGTTTTATATTTCGTCATTGTTCTTCAAAAGTTTAATAAAATTTCCAACTTTGATGATATATATTACATTTTTGTAAAACTTTTGTCTATGTACTTGAAACTGCTGTCTTCCATGTCGTTTTCTGTACATTTAAGAACATGGGTCCTTTAAACTTTTCTGTGCAGGTCTCTTATTTACATATACCTACAGATTTTTGTGCATGTAGGCCTAACTCATACTTGGGGCTCGATTTCTTAAATTGTTAAGGTGGCGATATTGAACAATTTTTTAATAACTATTTGAGGCAGCCTTATAACGTGAAATTTTTTGGGTGCACAAGATTAGGTGAGTTTTGGAGTACGACAAAGCTCCGTTTTTGTTATTTCCCGTATCGAGACACCTGATGTATGTTTTGACCCACTTGCATGCAACTGCTGTATTAAATCTATCAAACTTGAATCATCTCTCATGTCTTTATTCATTATGATCTAATGAACTCAATTTCAATCTAGATAGTCACCCAGCGGTTTAAACGTATTATACCTAGGTGTTAATAACTTTTTCCACAACAGCAATGACAGGGAAAAAGCGGATGACAAAGCTGTGAGGATAATAAAGGATCGTAGTAAGTTGCAAACGATATACAGAGTAGAAGACTTTGGAATAAAACATAACAAGAGACATAGGCATATGCTTACAGCCATGGAGAAATAGTGCTGTTGAGTTATGGTGTGGTGTCCTGACAAAGGCTCATGCTGTCAATCAAACAGCTGGTGTCTCTCCATGCTCATATACACCTTAGGAGATCAGCTGTGCCAGCATCTATTAATCATCAGTCAAACTTTATGTTAAGCTACTATCTCTCAATGTATCCTGTAAGCTCATGCACATTTTAAAGCCATGGGCTGTATATAAAGAAACATGAAAAGTAATGTGTCTGTAAAAATCTTGTTAAAGACAGATCATGTATTCTCGAACAGCAATGTTTGATTGGATCAGTGCCATGCCTTATTAAATAAAATCCTTTTAAGTCTAAATTAAGCAGCGGGTAAAGTTTTGCATGTATGTATGAGTCAATAGTGAATTACATTATCTTTACTTGTCTTAGTCACTGAAAATCCATATTTCTCTCACACCTTTTCACCTGTCTGAGGACTGGTGAGGATTTTCTTATTGCATCTGAAAATACTCCAATACATATTGCTTAAACCCTGTGAGGCTCCCTGTTCTGGGTATGAGGTTCCAAAAGCCCTCATGGCATTAGGTTTTACATGTGTTGTTAAGCAGTGAGGAAGTGGAGAGAACATTTTAACTGTATGCATATCAGGAAATGAAAAGATCCAAACATATACGTTTTATAATATTGTATACCGTCTATAAATAGGAACAATGCTACTGCAGGACATATGAGGAATCATTACTTTTTGGAGCTTCGCTCTGCATCTGTGTGTCCCAGAAATGCAGAGTGAGCCTGTAAACCATCAAGGTAATATACTTTTTTTTTTTAATGCTCAGACAAAGATCTATTATTCTCAAATTGTTTACAGCAGACTAGAAAATAAGACTATATAAGAAGTTTAGTTTTTCTGTTTTCAGCAGTGAGGCAGGTATCAGCCTGAAACTGATATACTCCCAATCAACTTTCCCCTGCAGGATTAAATTAGTTTCTTTTTTTTTTTCTTTTTTGTCGACAGGTAGAGACATGAACAGAAAAAAAACACAGTCCAATACTATTTTATGATGTTGGCCAGAAAGTGTAGAGATGAGTTGAGGCATCTACATGCAGGAGAGACACTGCACGATACTTGCTGATAACAATTCAACACATTATTTCCTACAGTCTTTAGCAAAAAAGTAAAACATCTTATGGACATACAATGTCTCTGTTTCGGACAAAAACAGCATTACAAAGAGCATTAACTGTCATTCGTATTCTATAGCAAGCAGAGGTCAACTTAATCCTACAGAGCCAGGAGACAGGATTGGGATTCCACCATCCTTCCAATCATATCCGACCTGCCCTCCTACAGAGATGTCAATGCTCCCTCAGGCTCCATTACTTTTTCCTTATGGATCAAGGTAGAGGGAGCAGATGGTGAAAGTTAAGCATAACCCAAGGCCTTTCTACCCACTGTGACTTTTCTTCTTCTTGTTTGTAATTATGCCTTAGGGGAAACAACCCAAAGCAGCTTTCCAGCTTTCAACATTTGGCCAGAGCCTTGGCTTCAATTCCCAACTGAAAGAGAAGGATGGTGTGGCACAGATTGTGGGGTCAGTATGGCAAGAAGAACTTTAGCTGAGCTGTGTGCTTTCAAGTAGATTAACACTAGGCAATGAAAAAAGAATACTGAGTAAACCTCACTCCTAGAACTGCCGGCACATAGTGTAATCATGTAATAGACTTATTGGGACAAATGAAAGCACAGTGTGGAACAGAGTAGAACCATGACAAAAGCAGTAAAGGACCACAAAGGTTAAAATGATTATTAAAGCATGTGGGAGAGTTATAGTTAAAATGCTTCTCCATTTTGTGCTTTTAAAGACTGTGATTTCTAGTCTGATTTACAAATAATGTCATGGCTTGTTAGATTCACCTAAGCACCAAAGGAAAGCACCCTCAACCCCACCAAAAAAACAACAACCAAAAACACAAACACATCCAGAAGTAGAAGGTGCCCAATGAAAAAAACAAGGAGAGTAGAGCTACTGTTGTTCTTCAAACAGAAACGAGAAAATGTAATAAATCCTGCAGCACTGAACACATTACAGGAAGTGCAGCTTCAGGACAGTCTGAGGTGGAAAACATTGATTTTTCCAGAGTGGAATAATCCTGTTGTAGGAGTATACGCAATATGTGCGATGAGTGTAGCAGCCTGGACATTCTTATTTATGCTCAGTATTTACTTGCTATGGAACATTTCTGGGTTCAAAGTGCTGTTATCCAGTTGTCAGTCTTTTCCATGATAACATCATCACACTGTACAAAAGGGAAAAATTATTAGCTTGTTTTCATGGGCTGGTTACAGTTACTACTGCCAGTCAATAAACCAGCAAATATAAAAACACATTTACAATTTTATTGTTTTTATTCACGTCTCTACTATGTCTCTTGTTCTGATTACACAACAAAGAGCAATATTACAGTATCATGTTGACTTCATAATGAATAACATTTGTGTTAGATAGATAGATAGATAGATAGATAGATAGATAGATAGATAGATAGATAGATAGATAGATAGATAGATAGATAGATAGATAGATAGATAGATAGATAGATAGATAGATAGATAGATAGATAGATAGATAGATAGATAGATAGATAGATAGATAGATAGATAGATAGATAGATAGATAGATAGATAGATAGATAGATAGATAGATAGATAGATAGATAGATAGATAGATCTAGACCTGCTGCAGCTTCCTGTTTCCAGCCTCCTCCTTTAATCCACGATGAGTTCCTTTGTTTTGTCTATGATAAGAACAAGATTGTTGTCCTCTTCATAGACGGTGATCCTGTGAACCAGGTCCCTGTATGCAGACTCAGATGTGAGTGCCACGAGTCTGAGATTATTCATTGTTGTTTTGTTTGTTTTCTTGGGGACCGGCACTATCACAGAGGACTTAAAGGTGCGAGGTACAGTTTCCTGTTAGAGGGAGATGTTGAAGATGTCTGTGTACACCTCCGCCAGCTGCTCTGCACAGACCTTTAGAACTCTTTGTAACACATGGTCAGGTCCCACAGGCAGTTCCCACCTGCCTCAGAGCTCTGAGGACCTGTGTGTGTGTGTGTGTGTGTGTGTGTGTGTGTGTGTGTGTGTGTGTGTGTGTGTGTGTGTGTGTGTGTGTGTGTGTGTGTGTGTGTGTGTGTGTGTGTGTGTGTGTGTGTGTGTGTGTGTGTGTGTGTGTGTCACCTGCAGTGCAGTCTCTTCTGGATCACAAGGGGCCTTTTTAAGGGGATGTCTCTGTTGTGGTGTTCGATTCTGGCATAGAAGCGGTTAATATTGTCCGGCTGGATGACTGCCACATGCCTCTCGTGTTGTTCTCCCTGTAGCAGCTCTAAAGCCTCTGGGTATAAGTTGTCTTGACAGCCCTGATGGATTTTCATTTTTACATTAAACATTTCTTGTACTACTGCTCCAGCTGTGCGTTGGTTGGTTTGGTTGCCTCCCAGTCAGAAGGTTCCCAGTACAATTCCCAGCTGCATGCTGCGCTCCCTGTGCTCGTGGACTTATGTCAGGAAGGGTACTTGGCATAAAGCATTTGCCAAATCTGTGTGCAGACAGGTATGATGCTCCGCAGTAGAAACCCCTTTGTTAAACGAGGGGCATACCCAAAATAGGCTTGCAAACATGAAACTTTTAAAAACAGACATTAGAGTGGTAATATGTACACAAAATAACATTTTTCATTATTCCAAATGCAATAGTCAGTATTTAGCAGAGTTAAAGTACTCAGGTCCATGACTCAGATGAGAGTCCAACTGAAGCCCTGATTTTAGGGACTTGAACTAGTGCGTTAACTACATTCAGACTCATAAATCAGAGTTAAGCTTTATTTTATCTTATAACAATATAATACAATGTGGAGAAAGATTAAAAGAGAAACATAACTGCAATAATTAAAATAAGTTACAGTAATAGAGACCAAAAATGCAAATAATTGTTGGGATTTTACATTTTTTTAAACTGAATACTTATCCTTCAGCAGCTTGTGATGAACACACACTCTTTCATGCATACATACACTCTCTGGACTTATTTATAGCATGTTCCTGACAAACAAGGTAGTTTCCATACAGAGAGAGAAGACAACATGCTGTCAGCTGCTGCTGCATGAACCTACCAAATTATAAGTGACACGAAAGAACTACTCATCTTCCCCAGGACTGCCTGAGTATCCGTGGGCGTGTATTTCACCGGGAGCTTTGAAGCCTCAGGATGTCAGTGACATAATTAATCCAGCCTATAGTAGACTAAACACTGTAGGTTCTTTCTCTGAATTGAAGCTTCAACCAGCAGCAGCTAATTAGCTGTAAAGAGCTCAACCGATGTTCACATCTTTCCTAATTTAATTTTCAGTCCTAATGTAATTACCTCATGGAGTCAGTTATTGATTGACTACAGGTGTACTGACTTTCTCTGGCTGCCGACACTGTCAATTAACAAAAATAAATAAATAAAAACAACATGAAGACAGGCTCCACATTGTACGCGTGGAGGGGCAGACAGCACAGCAATAAGATCTAGATCTCCAGATCCAGACAAATAAACTGGTGATGGCTAACCAACTTGACATAGTGATGGTTGAAACACTCCAGAAGAGAGCAGTGGTGGTTGACTTGGCAAATCCCAAGCAACAGCAATATCAAGTATAGGGAACATGAGAAACTGAAGAAGTACCACAGGTTGGAGGGGATAGAGAAAATCTGGAAGGTGAAGACAGCAGTGGGCCAGTAGTAGTACTTGAAGTTGTGTCCTCTAAGCTGGGGGAGAGGATCCAGCAGATCCCAGGAATGACATCAGAGATCTCAGTCCAGAAGAGTAGAGTCTTAGGAATAGCAAAGATACTGGGCAGAACCCTCAAGTTCCCAGGCCTCTGGTAGAGGACCCGAGGTTGAAGTAGATCAACCGCCCACAGAAGAATGGACCCATCACTCGTGTCCATTCTTCTAAAAACCCCCCTACCATTAGGACCTCTTTGTTGGCCAGATAAACAGGTAGACTTTGGCTATATTCTTAAGAATATGTTTTTGGAACATGTTTAATGTGAGGAACAAACCTCAGCTCAGAATTAAAGATGACGTCCAGATTTTTTTCATGGTTTGATGGATTTAAAGATAGTAATTGTAGTTACATACAGCTGCGTGTCATCAGCATAGCTGTGGAAGTTTGTCCTGATGACATCACTAGGCATGGGGTCTAGAATTGTTTATTTCAGGGATCTTTGAGAACCATGTATCCATATTAACCATAAATTTTCAATCTCCAAGGCATGATTTTAGCCACTGAGAGCAGTCCTTGAGACACCAACCAGGTGTTTAAGTCTGTTCAAAAGTGGTGGTCTACTGCGCTTAGATCAAGCAGCACCGGGACTGAGATATTTTGTGAGTCCAAACTGCACCTGATATCATTAACAGTCTTTATCAAAGCTGTTTCAGTACTGTGGTTCATCCTTAAAACCAGATTGACATTTCTCATAAATATCGTTTATATATCGTTTAAAAAAAATAATCAATAGAAACAACTTTATCTATATCTTTGCTTCATAATGGTAGGACACTGGTCTGTAGTTGTTAAAAATGTCTGGGTTCAAATTGTTCTTTCTCAGAGGGGGTCTAACCACTGCTGTTTTAACAATTTACAATGTTTAATAGCTCTCCTTCAAAAGATCTATAAAGTATCTTGAAAAGTGATGTGGAAATGGAATCTAAAAGGCAGGTGGTTTTGTTTACTTTGGTTAAAACTCTACCAAGTGTCCAAGCATCAACCAGAGCAAAACTGTCCAGTGTTTCCTTAGTTAAAAGCAAACCTTTGTTATTTAAAATGGTCCTCTGGTCTGATAAAATACTGGATCAGTATTTTCAGTTCTACTCCCAAAGTGGAAAATTCTCACATAGAGAAGGAGAGGTTAGACATGGGTATTTTTATTTAAATCAGAATTAATTAAATGGTCAATTGTGTCAAAGAGGACCCCGGAAAAATAATGTTTATATTGGAAAAAAAGTTAACTCTTGCCATTTTTGATGCATTATTCTATAATTTCATCTGCTTCTTTTAATAAATATGAATTGATTCTTTTATTTTTTTTCCCCATTTTCTTTCAGCAAACCAGCATTGCATTTTCAGTGTTCTTAGATCTTTATTAAATCTTTATAAAAAAGACACACACAGTAGTGGTCGAAAAGAGCCGAGTCAACAACAGAGGACACACAAGTGAGAAGGCCATTGCTAATGAACGGGTCCAGAGGGTGGACAACCTCTAGCACTAATATGGCAGCACTTGTGCCCAACTGGACTCGCAGCAGTCTGACCAGCACTTATCCATGCTGGACCCTCCTATTTGATTTCTTGCTTGTGTTGTTGTTTCAGATGGTAGCCACTTTGCAAAAAAGCATCTGCTAAATGACAGTAGTGTTAATACAATGGCTGGTGTTGAATAATTTAGAGCAGCTGGTGCTGAGTGATAACAGTAGGGGGCGCTTGTCCTGGGGGTGATGCCCTGAAGATGCACCGTAGAGGAAGAGGGGGAAATGGGTCACTAGTCTGGACAGCGTGCCGAATGTTGTCGACCAATGCTCTGCTGCTGAGCCTGCTGGGATGGATCCCGTCCACCCAATCAAAAGTGATGCAGCTTCAGAACAGGTGGAGGCAGACTGAAGCCAAGTATTAAGGCACCAAGGTCGACTAACACATCCCACAGCCCAAGGAGGGAAGGGGCCCGGAGATATAAACCGCCTTGCTACAGTTACTCAGTATATTTCAAAGTTCATAAAAGTGCATTTGCTCCACTTCAGACTGCTTACGGGAGCCAGTTTGTCTCTCCGGATGGGTAGAGATGAAGAGTGGTGTGGAGCGGTGGAGCGGTACATGCTGGTGCTATCAGCAGCTGTCAGATACTGCTGGATGATGGAGTTCAGGAGCAACGAAAAACCTTCACCAGAGGAGGGAAAGCCTGGAGGTTGAAAATGTCAAATAATTCACCAGCTCGATGTCAGGTGTGAGGGAGCTGGACCCAGAAGGAGCAACAACCTGGCCTGCCACAAAACCTGGTGACCAACCATGGTTTCTGGTGAGTTGACGTGGAGCTTACCAGCACTTTAGATTTCACCCCCAGTTGCGCCCAGTTGGCATCAGGGGCAGGTGGAAGAACAGGTGGTATAAGAAAAGGAAGTATTACAGAAATCCCAAAATCACAGCATAAAGGGACGCTCCATGCAGTATTTGTTAAATAAAAAATAGTGTCAATCTGCCCTACAAAGGCCATTTGAACAATTCTTGTGTTATACACTGCAAAAAGCAATCTCACATAACCCAAAAACATGTTAAAAGAAACAAGGAGCTCGATGACACACTGCTGTTTCATCGTATGTGCAGATCAAGACGAATGCTCTTTCTTAAGACTAAGTTTGGATTTGTGTACTTTTTAGTTCATACTTAACTCAGGGGAACTTATTTTGAAGGACAGGAGGACACAGTTTGGTATTTCTGCTCTTGAAACAGCAGTGCATTTATGCACTTGATGGCATCAAAGCTCAGCTTGCAGGCTAACATATATTAAAAATGTCTAGGATTTACAAAAATCACAAATAACGTTTGGTGGAGGCAGAGGAAAAAAATACTTCATAAACATCTAAAGAAGTGTTTAAAGAGTCTCTACTTTGATAACTTGTAGATAGATTAGGTACACTTGGTATACCAATTAAGTCGGTAGCGGGCACATACAGTGGGGCAAAAAGATTTAGTCAGCCTCTGATTGTGCAAGTTCTCCCATTTAGAAAAATGAGGCAGGTCTGCACTTTTCATCATAGGTTCACTTCAACTAGGAGAGACAAAATGAGAAAAAAAATCCAGAATCATCACATTGTAGGATTTTTAATGAATTTAGTTGTAAAGTATGGTGAAAATATGTATTTGGTCACCCACAAGAAAGCAAGTTTTCTGGTTCTCACAGACCTGTAACTTCTTCTTTAAGAAGCTCTTCTGTCCTCCCCTTGTTACCTGTATTAATGTCACCTGTTTGAACTTGTTACCTGTATAAAAGACACCTGTCCACAGCCTCAAACAGTCAGACTCCAAACTCTGCCATGGCATAGACCAAAGACCAAAGACCAAAGACCAAAGACCAAAGACCAAAGACCAAAGACCAAAGACCAAAGACCAAAGGAAGAAAATTGTAAACCTGCACCAGGCTGGGAAGAGTGAATCTACAATAGGCAAGCAGGTTGGCGTGAATAAACCAACTGTGGGAGCAACTGTAAGAAAATTGAAGACATAAAAGACCACTGATAATCTCCCTCGATATAGGGCCCCTACACAAGATCTCATCCCGTGGGGTCAGAACGCTGGGCAAAAAACCCAGAACTACCAGGAGGGACCTGATAAATAAACTGCATAGAGCTGGGACCAAAGTAAAGGCTATCAACAGTAACACACTATGCAGGGAGGGACTCAAATCATGCACTGCCAGGCGTGTCCCCCTGCTTAAGCCAGTACATGTGCAGGCCCGTCTGAAGTTTGCCAGAGAGCATATGGATGATCCAGAAGAGGAGAAAGTTGACGAATAGTGCATAAAGAAGCTTTTGCTGTGAATACAGTTAACATGACAGGAATGGGAACACACTGACATAGCGCCACTCTTTCTTATCTGCTATCTGGACCAGAGGCTGTCAAGAGGCTCTCAACATTTGGAAGAAGACAGAAATCCCATCAATCACTCTGACACTCTTGGTTTTAATCTGCATTGAGCAGTAAAATGTCTTGATCCCTTCATAGGTTGAAAAGCCTTTGAGCTCTTAGAATAAATAGGAGCTACATTTATCGGGGCAATAAATGATCTGGAATGTGCTAAAATATGTATTTATTCCTCACTAATTTTGCAGAAATACATTCAATTATGAAATATTACAGAAGGAAAAAACTACTTATGGAGAAGAGAAGGGAAAAATCTACCTTTCTCTGCCTGATGTAAGACTGGAAAGACATTACCCAAACCCTGCCAGCTCTATTGACATGCACAACCACTTAGGGATTGTATCTGCTGTCAACTCCTTTAAAAGAAAATACCCTCAGGGGAGCTAATTAAAGTGCTATCAGGTGAGGTTTTATGATTTTTATGCCTCCCAGAGGTCTAAGGGCAAAGGACTAAAGGAAAGATTTATATTAAGTAGTATAAAACAAAAGATACAAAAAACGTTGGCCAGGAATCATTGGCAGTTTTACAGTGGCAGAACTTTACACTCACCTGCCCTTTTACAAGGTACACCTGCTTTAAGCATAACTTTGAACATAAATACATTTTATTAGTTAAATAATTAAGGGAAATGTTTCAGTGTTACACATAGTGACAGAGCGGATACAAGTATTTTGATTATCAATGTGACTTTAAATCAAAATCTGTACTATAAATGAGCTTTTGTTTTCCATACCATACAGGGATAGACATTTTGTTGTTAACCAGCTTAGAAACTATAGAAATGGTGTAAAAAGAAGTTGGGCTGATTTGAGCTAATTTATGAATCTTTCTCTTCCTTTTGCTTCCCTGCTGTGTTGGGAAGAAGGTGATGTTTATCTTGAAACAGAACCTAACAAGGAATTCCTCCCAATAAAAGGAAGTCATGTGGACTGCAAGATGTCTCTTGTCTTAAGAAGGGTCGTAAAAAACAGAGGCACAGGATCCTTAAAATGTTGTGTTTGTATTGAGGCTGATGAAAAATGTTCTCACAGTTATTATTTTCACCTTAATGAATTAATATATTGTGATTTTCACTGGCAGATGTGTAGAAAAAGAAGCCAGATGAATACATAAATAAACAGATTAAAGCCCCTAAACTACTCAATAACTTAGATGTACATTAAAGTGAGAATAAAACTATCCCATGACCTCTGTACTTGCTGAAACATGATTGTTTTAGCAATTACACTACATTTGCAGTGTAATTTTTACTTTGCACGTATTTATGCTGAATTAATGCACATATTTACGCTGAATTAATAGCACAGATGTCCTCCACTTTTATTACAAATTACCACAGGTCACAGTATTCTAATTCCATATGAAAAAAACTCAATTTATGAGTTTTCCTGACAAGAATCTGGTCTGCTATTGCTGCAGTGCAGCCTGAAGGAATTGCTGATTAAACTGATTTACAGCTT
This sequence comes from Xenentodon cancila, assembly GCA_014839995.1. Taxonomy (NCBI): domain Eukaryota; kingdom Metazoa; phylum Chordata; class Actinopteri; order Beloniformes; family Belonidae; genus Xenentodon; species Xenentodon cancila. The sequence goes on along the minus strand of CM026210.1, from coordinate 19,561,552 downwards.
TGTCACACATCATAAGCTTATGACGATGTAAAGACTTGTTAAAAGAAGCTTTCAGAATGAGATAATTACATTTCTCTTGAGTGAATTATAAATACAGGTCACAGGTAAAGACTTATTTTTGATAATCATCTCAAAGAATCTATTAAGTAATTCTGTCAGGAAGCTTGTACGACTAATAATGTCTTAGGTTTTTGAATTTTTTTTCTATGGAACCAATTTCATGTCTCTGAGTAAAATATGCTGGAGAAATTACTCACTGCAATGACATGTAGAGGGTTTCCTAGGGAATAAAGTGCAAGGCAGTAAGTGGAGATATTCTGACTACTGTTATGCCACTTTGTTTGGCAGGTGGAGGTTTAAGTAAAACCACAAACATATAGATGAGTAGACTCTTGTGCTAATGGATGCTGAGTGCAAGAAGAATTGATGTATTTGTGTTAAGGTGAGTTTAAACATTTAATTATTTATCCTTTCCAAGACTCCAGAGTTCTGTGCTCAATGTTACCCAGAGCAAATCAAGTGCCGGTTAACCCCCAAGTTCTTTTTTCTAGGCAAGGCTCCCCCATGGAATTTTGTTGCAGGTTATAACACTCATGTCCAATCATATCCTATCACTTTCATTACCTTTAAACACACAACTGTTCTGTCATGATCACTGTGATGGAAAATATTAATCTGTGACCTGACCGGTGGTCAGGCGCATGTCTTGTCTCTGACATATTCTGTGACCTTTCACATGGTGAAGAATCATATTGTGTCTTGAGGACATTCTGTGTCCTTCGTATAGTCGGTTTGTGCAGATTCGTATTTGGTCCTTTGGTTTCCCTGCTCTGCTGACGCACCCACACACAATGATTAGTTATGATAATCATTCAGTGTTAAGTCTACATTTCTACACTGTTTAAACAGCTCTGTGTATTGTTTTTAGATTTTGAGGTTTTGTGCATTTAGTGCTTAAATTGCTGGGAGGTTTTTCTGTGTGTGAGGTTTCTTTTAATATTTGTCTGGACTTTCTTCCTGACGCAACCGGTGCATTGATTAATATAGACTAATCCTTGGGAAAACCATGTTTGAAAGGCTGCGGAGACAGCCGCCCATCGAGACGGGCTTGGTGAAAGAGAGGTTTATGAGAAACTGCTGGACCCAATCGGGGACTGGGCGGGCTTTTTAATTGAGGTTGTGCCTGGAAACGAAACTGGGCTAATAGTGACTGCTATTTTCTAAAATCGGTGATCACTGTGGTGTGGGGGCCGATGAGGCAAGAAGTGGGACAGGCAGGTGTTAAAAGTTTCTGAAACACCTTTGGGTGGTTTTTCTTTATGAGGCTGCGAATATTATTTCCCTGCAAATGGTAGTCTGAGCGTAAAACCCCAGAAAGTGACTAAAAAGATCTATATTACATTTTGCATGTGAGACATGGTGAAAATGAGAATCAGGAAAAGAGAAAAAAACAAAAAAAATAAAAAGACATGAAAAAGAGAGAAAACAGACATAAAAATAGAGGAAAAAAGGCAAAGGCATATCAGCAATTTTGATTACTTTCACCTCGGGTTTTGATAAAGTGAATTTAAATTTAATTGGACTATATTGGAGGAATTAGAACACCAGAAAGCTATAAGGACGAAGAGCTTCACAAACTGAACATGTGTTAAATAAATCAAAACAGGGATCTTTTAAACAAAACAGTGCAGGAGAGTGTTGGAAGTTGATGTGACTGTTGTGCTGCGGGAGCGCACGGATGCACTAAACTGCGGGTCTGTTTCCCATCAACCTGAAGGGTGACATGGGATAATTGTTGTTTTCAATAAAAGTTGAAGATTGTTGCTGTGTTTATTTGACGCCGAGTTGATAACATGGCTGTTTACTTTGATTAACTTCCTCGTGTGACAGTCACTGATAAGGAAATGATGGTTGCTGGCCATTGGATGAGCTGTCACTCAAGTACATGAGTCTGACCTCCGGATGCAGTTGAGGCATTTCTATGGGCTAAAATTTGCACCTGCATTTGGGAAAGTTTTCCTGTCCTTTTACTAAAAGGTGGTTTAAAAGGATGCTTGGAGTGATGGTTGTTTTTGATGTTGTCATGAAAGTAGATTAAATAGTAAATTTTTAATTGATATATTTGTTTTCCTTCTCCCCTGTCTGATCTCTGTCTTTTTCTGTTAGTGGAGGTTTATCTGTCTGATAAGCAGTTTTTTTTTACCTGTAGATGGGGAAAGACTTTAGAGACAAGCTTTAAGTGTATAGAGTTGGATTAGATAAAACATTTATCTATACATAAATGTTTACCAATTAATGATATATTTGTGCTCCATAGGCATACCCTTATAAAATTACACTGAAGTCATTGGGTTAAACAAATTATCATTGAAAATTGAAAATTTGTAAGAGCTGAATCTGTGAGAAGAAAAAAAAAAACAATTGGACAAAAAAATTCTCACTCTTAAAGAATATAGATGTGACCAATGGATAATTGACCGAGTTATTTTGTAGGATTTTAAACTATACTATAGCATTTTAAACTAACTGCAGTTAAGCAAGTGATTTCTGGCTAACTCCAATGTAAAGTGCATTACCATAATCTAAACATCTTGCTATAAAAGCATGTTGCTGTAGGTTTTACATTTTTGCTTAAAAAGCCCAAGTTGACATGTACATTAAAGACATCACTAGGCCCAAATAACATGACCTCAGTCTTATCTTGATTAAAGTGTAAGAAATTAATTGACATCCATGCCTTCATTTCATAAATATGCTCTAGTAATTGCTTAGCAGAGTAAGCTTTTTCATGCTTCAGTGGAATATATATTTGACTGTCATTAGCATAAAGGTGGAATGAAATTCCATGTTTTCGGAGAACTGATCCAAGCGAAAGCAAATATAGTGAAAAAAGAAGAGGGCCAAGAGTAGAACCCTGAGGCACTCTGCATGTAAGAGGTGCTCTGGAAGACTCCCCAGCTCCATGTCAGACACAAAGACTCCGGTCAGTTAAGTAGGACCTGAACCAGCTTAATGCAAACCCCCCGAATGCCCACCAATGTTTGTGTATTAGATTAATGTCAATCTTGTTTGATTTGTGTTTATTTTATTGTGAACTTGTGAGTATTTTCATTAAGGTTAATGTTACTTATTTTATTTTGGTTTAGATAATTTGTTTACACAGAAATCTGTGGAAACACCTGGTACCGGAATCTATTATTAGTTCATGACTCGCGTTTCTCGTTTCTATGACCTGAGGTTCTGGGAGGGGTGCTGAACGTCTGCATGACAAAGGTCATCAAAGGTCATTTATAGGTGCACATTCATCTTAAATGTTTAATATACCATTTCTGAGTAAAATTATGTATATATGTATAAAAAAAACTCGTTCCTCACCCTCCGTGGGTGGTGTCCCTCCTAAGCTTGGGTCCTCTACCAGAGGCCAGGGAGCTTGAGGGTTCTGCGCAGTATCTTTGCTGTTTCTAACACTGCACTTTTCTGGACTGAGATGTCTGGGGTTGTTCCGGGGATCTGCTGCAGCCACTCTTCCAGTTTGGGGGTTACTGCCCCGAGTGCTCCGACCACCACGGGCACTACTGTCACCTTCACCTTCCAGGCCTTCTCCAGCTCCTCTCTAAGACCTTGGTATTTCTCAAGCTTCTCGTGTTCCTTTCGCCTGATGTTACCATCACTTGGTATTGCCACATCCACCACCACGGCTTTCCTCTGCCCTTTGTCTACCACCACGATGTCTGGTTGGTTTGCCATCACCATCCTGTCTGTCTGTATCTGGAAGTCCCACAGGAGCTTTGCTCTGTCATTTTCCACCACCTTGGGAGGTGCTTCCCATTTTGACCTTGGGGTTTCCAGCACATACTCCACACAGATGTTTCTGTAGAGTATGCCCGCTACTTGGTTATGGCGTTCCATGTATGCTTTCCCTGCCAGCATCTTACACCCTGCAGTTATGTGCTGGATGGTTTCTGGTGCTTCTTTGCACAACCTACACCTTGGGTCTTGTCTGGTGTGGTATATCTGGGCCTCTATTGCTCTGGTGTTCAGAGCCTGCTCCTGTGCAGCCAGGATGAGGATGAGCCAGGATATATATATATATATATATATATATATATATATATATATATATATATATATATATGTATTTTTTTTTTAAATATAGTTCGACATAATAACAAGAAGAAAACCCAAATGAATAGGCCTCTAATCACATTTGCGTCGCAGAGTTGTCCCTACTGGACAGTTAACTGGAACTAGATCTATAATGTTATCATATAAACCTGCACGTTGACAACTTAAGATGTCATAGTTGTCAGATAATTACAGGCACATCCTGTGTCATTGAAAGAGTTTTACTTAATGAGTATGAAGGTGTTAGTGAAGGAGTTCTGATTATTTAGTGTGTTTTTCTCTGTTTTTTCTTTCTTTCTTTGTGTTGTGTGATTTCTTGTTTTTATAAGATGATAGTGGAAAAAACCCTAATATCAACTGTCTTTATAATCTTTAGTCAGACTCCAGACTTCTCCAGAGTTCTGTACTCCAGAACTCCAGATTTCTGAAAAAGAAACAGAACTGTAATGTGTGTTACTTTTATTTTCCTTATTTTGTGGTTTACTGTTTCCAGGTTTTTTCCCTGAGGGGTTTAGTGAGAGTAGTTAGAACCATAAAGTCTTTTACTGGCTCCTTAACATCTGGGGCCAGATGTTTTGGCTTCTGGTTGTCAGAGGAAGAAACAGTGCTGCGTTTTTGATTTCCTTTTTGGCTCACGTCTTGTGGGCATTCAGTGAATTTTAACTAAGGCAGCAACTTTTTCCTCTGTGGTTTAGTAAGCATGGTAATACGTTATTATGCATTAATCTGTATATATATATATTAAATGATTAACTTTCATAGCAGGGAAGAGAGGGGTGTGAAAGTGTGGAATTGTAATGGAAAATATTAATCTGTGACCTGACTGGTGATCACGTGCATATCTTGTCGCTCACTTACTGTGCCCTCTTACTCGCTTACTGTGACCTCTCATATGATCAAGACATTCGGTGCCCTTCGTATAATACAGTTTGTGCATATTTGTATTTGGTCCTTGATTTCCCTGCTCTGCTGACGCACACACACACAATGGTTAGTTATCATAATCATTCAGTGTTTAGTCTACATTATTCTGTGGAGTTCAAATTACTGTGAAAACTAAGAGACTCATTTCTGCATCGAGACGTATGTGTTGACCTCACTTGCGTGCAACTGCTGAAATTAAATCTACTAAACTTTAGATCTTCTCTCACGTCTTTATTCATGATAATCTAATGAGCTCAGTCTTAGTCTGGATAGTCACCTAGTGGTTAAAACAGATACAGAGGTGTTATTAGGTCTTTCCACAACAATCACAATGTGGGATTCCTTTTTGGTCTTCATCATGGAATGTAATTTTATTGCCACCTTTGTGAATCATTTATTACCATCTGCTGAGCCATCTGAAGTTTTTCTTCCTTTCTTCTTCTTCGTCTTTTTTTTATATATATATATATTCAGCAAAGAGATTAACCTCGTCATGCATGCCATCTATAAGGAGAGTTCTCCGCTAAGTCGAGGTCAGGTTGTGCGCTCTTATACCTGTTGGTATATATGATGAAGAAATTCAATAACAACTTAAATTTACCAAACAAAGGTGTTATGAAATCGGGCATAGGGCGCTAAAACTAATTTTCTTGGAGGAGTCGATAACAATGTGGAAAAAATACAATATATACAGTAAAATTAGAAACCCACAAAAAATACAAAAGGTTTGCAATGCATCAGAGGAGATCCAACATACTTATATTATAAAGAACTATATACCAACTCACTATGGTAGATATTACAACAGCAGAGATTTCTTTAAATTCACTAGATTTACCATCTATAGGGGAACAACAAAATAAAAAAATTATTGCTGAGATAACGGCAGAATAAAGCCACTTCAAGATTGGGGTTCAGATGGTTATTCGTCTAAGTGGTATAAAACATTTAAACCACAGATAACACCTGTCCTGCTTAACAGTTTTTAAAGCATCCACTGAGGGGAAGCCCCCCAATCATGGAAGGAGGCAGTTATCTTTGTCATCCTGAAAGAAGGAAGAGATAAAAAGGAATGCAGCTCATACGCACCAATATCAGTCTTGAATGTAGACTATAAATTATTTGCTTCAATCTTATCTAAGAGACTGGAATACATTGTCCTGAAACTTGAAGATTTAGACCAAACAGGCTTTGTATTAAACCAACAGACACAACATAATTTAAGGAGGACACTACAGTTGGTGAGTCATATTACATCTGACAACATCAGTGTAGTGTTGGTCAGCCTAGATGCCGAAAAGGCATTTGACTCAGTGGGTTGGGAATATTTATACAGGGTACTTGCAAGATTTGACTTCAAAGATGGTTTTATTAAATGTGTTAATGCGCTATACGTTTCTCCAACAGCCAGGAACAGGGTTAATAGACAGCTGTCGCAAACTATTCATTTGGAAAGAGGGACAAGCCAAAGCTGTCTCCTGAGTCCAACCCTATTCACATTATTTATTGAGCCCCTAGATCAAGCAGTTAGAGAGGACCCTGAGATAAAGGGGGCTACGATGAGAGGAGAAGAACTGGAGGTTTTTATGTTTGCGGATGATGTAATGCTTTTCATTACAAGCCTACACTCAAGCATCCCTAAATTGACATCCCTGCTAAAAAAAATATAATGTATACTCTGGATATAAGCTTAATATCCAAAAAACCCAAACCCTCACATTAACTATATTCCCCACCCAGATACTTAAGGGAAATATAATTTTAAATGGGACTTGCACAAAATAAAATATTTAGGAATAAACCTTACTAAAGATGTGTCAAAACTTTTTGAAAACAACTACAGAGATCAGAGAGCAGAGATTAAGTCTGATATTTCTAGATGGACCCTCCTCCCATTAAATATGGGTAATTGAAGAGAAATAATTAAAATGAATGTGTTGCTGTGGCTCTCTCTAGAGGTACCCAAAAAACAATTTGATGAGTGGAATGCCTGGATTTCAAGGTGTATTTGGAACAGTAGAAAATCGAGGGTTCAGTTAAAGATTCAGCAGCTAAAAAAAGTGAAGGGAGGAAGAGCATTACCAGGATTATTATTATTATTATCATGCTGCACAATTAAAACCCGGTGCTCTTATAATTATGAATCTAAATGGAAATACTTGGAAACTACACAGTTAAAAATTCCAATACAATCTATAATAGGGGATTAAAAAAAACAACAAGGTGAATGACATTTTAGTCTGTATTCACTCTTAAGCTATGGTTTAATATTTTGCAGAAGTTACAAATAGATAAACAATTTAGAGTCTTGAATTGGATAGCATATGATCCAGAATTTGAACCGGCTAGATTAAACAGAGACTTTAAACAATGACTTAGGTGAGGTATCATGTCTTTTTGTTCCCTCATCTCAAACAGTAAATTTCAGAGTTATGAGTTAATATTAGACACATTTGGACTTCCATAGATATCTGCAAGTCAGAGACTATTATAATAAAAAATTACAAATCAAGGCGGAGAAGAAATACAATTTAATTTCTATATTTATTGAGGCATATGAAAAGAAAGACAGTTAAAAGTTGGTCTCAAGAATATATGGACGTATATGAGCCTCAAAAAAAGTCACTCTACGTTATCTATTAAACAAAAATGGGAGAAGGAGTCAGACAGACAAATATCATAAGAGACCTGGAAAGAAATTTGTGGAACACAAGTGACTACTACAATTCAAGATCTTTAAGAGAGTTCGGCTGGAAAATCGTACTGAGAGTTTTCATAACTCCTAAATTAACAACACTGCAAACAGGCAAACAGGCAAACAGAGCCGAGGCCATTGCTGGAGACAATATGGAACCTCTATGGCTAACCACGTCCATGCTTTCTGGGCTTGTCTGTTACTTTGGAGGGAGGTGTCAACCAAGATAAATAAAATAATAGGGGTGGACCTAGATTTTTCTTTGTCATCTTATATCTCTGTAGGATTCCAGAAACAGTCCTACATAAGGACAGATACTTGTTGACGATTCTTTTGGCGTAGGAAATCCATAATTAGAAGGTGGTTGCAACTAGACCCTCGAACATCATTCAAGAAATTGACTGTATGAAGAGACTTGTTTTGTTTAAAGATTTCAGTTGGAAAAAAATTGTGGAACGCTGAGAAAAATGGATTGTCTGTGCAGCTTGAATAGTGTTTGCTTGAATAGCTGTTTGTATATGTAAACAAATAAAATGTATATTTAAAAAAAATTACATCACCTGGCCGGATTTGACCTACTGGGGTTAGACTGTCACTGTCATGGGTGTCCTCTTTTGCCGTCAGAGGTTTAGGCAAGAGCAGTTTTTCACCCAGCATCCTCTCATTTATTCCTTTCACAAGGCCTTTACGTTCTCTGTGCTACTGGATCTGTACTCAGTGAACCCATTTTTATATTAGTCTTACACCATACAGCTTGGTGCTTGAGTGTGGCTGTGGTGGCCTTTCATGTTGTTTCAATATTCTGGAGGACACCGGTGGTTCACTGAATCTAGCAGAATATTTGGGTTTTTCTGAGGCACTGAAAAGAGTAATATTTGCTAAAGAGAAGAATATGGGCTTAAGACAGGAAGACAAGCTGACGAATAGAAGAAAAGAAGAAGAAGAATCAGTTAAAAACAAAGAGATGAGCTAAAGAGAAAATAACCTGAAGAGAGGACCACCAGCTCAAAAAAAGGACCTCTGTGTTGAAGAGGGAAGGATGATTTGAAGTACTGTATTTAGCTAAAACTCTATCATAATCAATAAAATAATAATCAAATTAAGCAGAATTTAGCAAGTATCTGAAAGCCATTAAAGGAGGGTCTGATAGCTGAAGTAGTGTTGATTTTAAATCCAATTGTTGAACTGTATAAAGATGGTGAAAAACCCTTTTGAATTGCTTAAGAAATTTAAATCCATCCAAAAAAAAAAATAAGAGCAAGAAGAGGAGGAAGAAAGGGGAAAGGGAGGGAAGGCGAACAGGAATTAGCTCAGTAGAAAAAGTAAAAAGAAAGGATGGTAGACAGAAAGACATGAAGGAAGTCCTATTGACAAAAGTGCGAAGAGGGAGACATACAAGCAGACATGTACGAATGTAGAAAAACATATATGGTGTTATAATTAAACCGCTTCCTCTGTGTCTCTGTTTATTGTCACTTGAAACCAGAATTTCAATGATTAGAATCAGTTTCTCACGTCATGTGTCTTGTGTGAGTGTGGTGGTTCTGGTTCTGTCTGGGGTGGTTCTGGTTTTGTCTCGAGTAAGGCTCTAGTTTTGCTGTCTGGCTACACTCTCCCCTACTACAAATTTATAGTCACTAATCTTCAGATTACATCGTCAACATAAGATGAAGTCAGCATTTGTGCTCCTACCTCCACTCTTATAAGTGACCCCGTGTTCCTGCCTCTTCTGAAAGAAAGTATTCACTACAACCATCTCCATCTTTTTGCAATGTCTACAACCGTCTATCAGTTTGCATTCCGGTCCTTGATACCAAACCTGTCCATCACTTCCTCCTCCTCATCATCACCCCTGTTACCTGCACAAACCTACACCTACATGTTCAGTGAAGCCCACTCCAATCACCACTCTCTCACCTCTGGGGATACTCTGCATCACTTTATCTAACTCACTCCAGAACTTCTCCTTCTTTTCTATCTCACATCCTACCTGTGGGACATAACCATTGACAACATTGAACAACACACCTTCAATTTCCAGCTTTAGGCTCATCACTCTGACACTCTTTTCATCTCCAGAATATTTCTAACAAACTCCTTTTCCAAGATAACTTCTACTCCATTCCTCCTCCCATCAGTAACATGATAAAAAAGCTTAAATCCTGCTCCTAAGCTCCTTGCCTTGCTGGTCTCTTGGACAGTCAGTATATTCCCCTTCCTCCTCTGCATCATGTCAACCAACTCTAGCTTTTCCTGTCATCATCCCTGCATTCAAAGTCCCTACTCTCTGTCCCAGACTCTGGACTTTCCTCTTTTCTCTCTCCCTATAGACACACCTTCCTCCTTTCCTTCTTGTTCAACTCACAGTTATCCAATTTCCATCAGCACCCTGCAGGTTAACAGCACTGGTGGCGGTCATTGTTAACCCGGGCCTCCACCGATCCGGTATGGAAATCAGATTTGTGACTTGCGTCACTGTAGACTAGCCTATTTTTGATGAAGCATCTCAGACCAATAAAGATCTTCAGCTTCAGTACAACTTCAGTTAGCATGTATTTAAAGGGATACGCCAACATTTGGGAAGTCGCTTATTTGTAGTCTCCCTGTATCCAATAACCCTGTCTGACAAAGCCTCCAGTAGCCTAGTTTAGCATAGTCACTTGGATTGCTTCACCTTGGCTAAGTGACTAAATCAACTTTCCATAAATTACAAAATGTTCTATGTATTGAGACTTGTACATTTATCTTGTAAAAAAAAATAACAATGTAAAATGAGACACAACAGTCTTATACATAAATACGTGTGAGGCTCCATATTGCATGATGTAACTAAATAAATCTGCATAGGAAATTGTATATTACATTACTGTATTGATCAATTTCAGGATTATTTAAATAAAAAAATCATTCTGATAAGCAAGAGGAATGTTTAAATAATACTGGGCTATACAGAGCTGTACTGAAGTTTTTTACATTTCACTCTCCATCCACACACATTATAATTCTAAAAAAAAGGCAGAAGGGATCTTACCACAAAAGACAACCCGAAACAATGTTTATCGCTTCAGGCCTACAGAACACAGCAGCACTTCCTCCATCAACAAGCCAGTAGGACTTTAACCTTGCATGCTGTAATGAGGTATCCCACTGTTAGACCTGTTCAGATCCCCCAGCTCCTTTACAATGCTTAGATCTATAATTAGAAAGTATATATATTTTTTGAGCCAGGAGAAGCAAAGTCTCTGATGTGTTACTCTCGGTGTATGAAGACACTGGACACAGCACTGGGGTAAGATTTATATCTTATGCTTTTCTGAAGTTAAATGAATTATATATCTACTGATGAGAATTTGGTCAAAACAAAGGGACAGGGAAACTAGTCATATTTTGACTTGGTTCTCACTTTAGACACTCAAATATACAGTATGCTCTCAATCCCATGTTCTCATTCAATATAGCATGTTTACTTTAAAGGGGAAATATGAAAAAAAGACTAATTATCATGAGAAAGATGTATTGCTTTTTCTGTACTGGAACAACTGTGGCATCTGTATGACACTGGACAGGGAAACAGAGAAATGTGTTATAAAATATCATTTTGATTTAGACAGGCTCAAATACTGTCTGTGCAACACATAACAGGATGAAAAGTTAAAATGAAAAAAAACAAAAAAAAAAACCCAACAACAAACACATCTGTGAAAGAACACTCTAAATGTAAACTAAACACTAAATGTTTTTAGAACATGCTCTTTAATGGTACTTCAGTCATTGTGATTCAATACAGCAGTTGGTCCAAAACCTTTTCTGGTGGGCATCCCTTTAACCACACACACACACACACACACACACACACACACACACACACACACACACACACACACACACACACACACACACACACACACACACACACACACACACACACACACACACACACACACCTTCACAACTCACTACCTTTTTTTGAACAAAAAAATGTAACTGCAAGAAGTTACAGGTTGCAATAAAAAGTATTACCTCTTTTAAATAACAAAAACAACAAACCACATTTACAGTGTAATTATTTGAAGTGTAACTGTTTTTATTTTTATTGTAACTGTATTGTTTGCTGTCAGAGTAATTATGTTCAGTGTAACAGGTTTTTCTTCTTTTTTTTAATGGTCAGAGGTGATTCTAGAGTATCTTGGGTCACTAGGCAAAAGTTCACAGGGGCCCCCTCCAACTAATTAATCAAACTTATATAGTAAATAGCCTGACACTAATGAAAAATGTGAAATAAAATAATTTTTTTAAATAGTGCACATTTGTATTGTTTTAAAATAACAACAAGTTTTGTAGAAAATAGCTATTTTATTTTTTAGTCTGCTACCTGTGTAAAGAAGTTTCAAACTAGTGTGACTCTATGCGTCTCATCCCAGTATTCTCTTCAAAACAACGAAAGAGTCTCAAAGTTGAAGAAAATGGACTAAAACATCTTAAGTCTTTGATCATTTTTGCGATTGCCACGACTGCCGTTGAGAAAATAGCCAGATGATAAATGCAGTAGATGATCATTCGAATGATTATTCATAGGCAAAGCCCTCATGTGATGTATAATGATTAGGTAGTGTTACAGGACAAGTACGTCGTATTAATGAGACCAAAAACAGCTGGAAGCTAAATAATGATTACTTTAGATTGACCGGCTATGTCACATCCAGCACTGCCAGGGACATGAAAATGTGCAAAAAGCATTTTCATTACACTTTTGCGAATAAGTGGATTGTTGAATTGCCTGAAAAAAACCACCTCCTGGAAGTGTAAAAAGGTTTATTCGATATTTGGGAGTTTTTTCGAATTAGTGCCGTTTCCATAACAGGATTTATTTTTCGCTATTTGTTTTTGCACAAATCTAGAGTTAATGGAAACACGTCTTGTGACACTCAACATCAACATGTAAGGTAGAGGAATATGTGTCACATACCCACAAAATGTTTTCTTTGTTTTGTAAAGTTAGTAATTCTCATAGTCATTAAACAGCACTCAGTTTATTAACTAGAGTACAGAGATTCTTCTGTCTCACCACAAGAGGGAGATCCCCTTTACTGAGCAGGCCAGAACAGCAGCGTCTACTGAGCCTGTGTAAGGAGACACGGAGACAGAAGTTGACACTGTGTGCTGTTTGTGTTCCAGGTAGGCAGAATAATAGTAAAACGGACACTATAGATGAACCACCAGAGCGAGGAGAGTGCAGGACGTTGGCCGCGGTCTATACTGTATTGTTTCTTTCACTGTTCGTTCGTGACGCGTCTATAGCGTAATCACAGGTGTTACTAGCACTTAGCGGCTAAAGCTAACGCACGAACGGGAAAGAATTATCGTTGGTGGAGTTGGAGTTCTGCACATGTGGTTAACACCATGGTTACACATAAATGAGATAAGAATTGCTGATGTTTTGTGTTGTGGGTGAATGTAAAGTTACTGAGCAGGCCAGAACAGCAGCGTCTACTGAGCCTGTGTAAGGAGACACGGAGACAGAAGTTGACACTGTGTGCTGTTTGTGTTCCAGCTGCTCACTAAAGGCTGTCAAAAAAATCCACATTTGTCCGGGTCATCCTTTCAAGTGTGCAACAAACAGGAGAGACTAACATACTATCTGCACTATTTACCACTTTTGTTATGCTTTTTTTGCTCCTCCTATTTTTTTCTTTCATTTCTCACTGCCACAGAGATAGCTTCTCTTCATTTTAACAGTCTAGCTGTCACCGGGTTTGTTTTACATAAGACGCAGAGAGACGTAGAGCTGGGGCCCCTTTAGAGAGTCATTGCAAATCTTCCTCATTGTCACTGCTCTGTTGGGATTTAAAGGTGGTCGGCCCTTGGGGGCCCCTTCTGGCTTGGGGCCCAAAGCATTCATTCATTCATACCGCGCCCCCCACTTCGGGAACAAATTGACTACAGGGTGAAAGACCAGCTTGTGGGCACCTGATAGGATCAGTCTGCGATATGTTTTAGTCAAAATACCAATAGATACAGTACAAAAGCTCCTTCTTCAGCCATGTCTTTTCAGCTTTCTAGCAGGTGATTTAAAAGGTGGAACTAGTTTCTCAAATTATTGTCTCTACCATGTGCTTTACGGGACTATGTTGGAGATACAGAAAATGCAGCAAGGTATTGATCATGGGGAAATATTGATAAGGAAGCTATCACTCTGGCCTCCTACATGGTGGTGGGCAAAAAGGAGAAACTTAGATTAATGACAGGATCATAAAACAATACATGGTTATTAAGTTTCCAGATGTTTTGAGAAGATACTGCCAGGTTATAGGTGGAACCAACAAGCTGAACCATCTAAAGAATCTTTACAAAGCTGAGGACAGCTGCCAGGCATATTTTCCTACACATCCAGTTGGGCATTTTTAAATAATCTGCTAGAAACAGAGGAAATAAAGTGAGCTGGGGCATACTTATGATTCAAAAGGGATGTCATTGGATGTTAGTCCATCTCCAGTAGTTGGACTTTCCACAAAATAGATTCCCCTTCCCCTTCTCAAGTACCATATGAGCGCTCTCTTCCACATGGCACATAATGAAAAAAAGAAAATCAAATAGATGCTCGGTACAATGTTTGACAGAGTAACTTTCCTTAATCTGCACACAATTTCTCTGCCGTTATGTCACAGCAAATGACCGAACTGATAAAATCGATGGAATGGCAAAGTATGATTCTGCTGTATTAACTAAAGGGCTACACACTTCTCTCGTCTATGTGCCTTGAGGCTTTTCATTGCTTTATCAAGCTGTTGGAATGAATAGCTGAAGGTGCTTTAACACTCTTTTGATGGGGCATGTATGGTCTGAACATTTTTTTTCTAAATCTCTGATTATTTTCTTATGTTTTGTGTTTGTTTGGTTTATTTATTTGTAAAACCAATTGTTATTTAATGACTAACCACACACTCATGCATATAGAATGGAAAATGGATTTTAACCTTCTGGTGACCAGACCAAACCTGCAGATACAAAACATCTGCTGAAGCCTTAAAGTCAAAAACATCAGCATTATTATTATTATTCACTTGGGCTAAAATACAAATAGACACCTCAACTGGTGACATGTCATGATAAAATCTATGTGGAGTTGGTGGATATCATCACAAACATAAACAAAACTCAAGATGAAAACACATACGGTCTGTTGAGAAAAACAATCTTGACCACTTATGACCACTTATTCCAACTTGAGGTCATGATGGAGTCTGCCGCAGCTCTCCTCAGGCAAAGACAGGAGTACATGCAAACTCCACATGAAGACCTCTGTTGAGATTCAAACTAGTCAAAGTCAAGTCAAAGTCACCTTTATTGTCAATTCTACCACATGTGAGGTACATACAGAGAATCGAAATTACGCTACTCTCAAACCCTCGGTGCAACACAATAAATAAATGTCTCTCTAAAAAATAAGTGCAAATCTAAAATCTAAAAGAAACAAATAATAAAATGACACTGGGAAACGTCATGCTGTGAGGCAGCAGTGCTGACCACCAAGCCGCGGTGCGATTCGGGGTTGCTTGAGTTGGTCAGATACCATATCCAAGAAAAAGAAAAGATAAAGCAAAATTATTTAAAAAATGGTCAGCTGACTACCTGAATACACAATGGCCATGTTTTTCCATCAGTACATTTTTACACAGGCATATTCCAAGATGTCAGTGTCAGGATTCATTTGTTTCAAATTATGAACAAATGGTTCAGAGAGCATGAAACATCATTTTCACACATGGATTGGCTCCCACAGTCCAGACCGTAAGCCCGACGAGAATCTGTGAGATGTGCTACAGAGGACTTTATATAGCTTATTATGCCAAAACAAACAAACAAACAAAAAAATTTAAAATGAAAAAAAAACTATCAGTAAGCATCAACACTGTAACAAGTAAAAAAATAAAAAATAAAAATTGCATGAATCAAGGAAAAATGGTTTCAACTGCACCTCTACACAAACATGCTTTATCATAGCCATGTGTGGATTAAATTCACCTGGTCATCTGTCCTTAGATACCTCAAATTTCTGTGCCTTGTGCTGTGATTTAACAAAATCAGAGAAAAAATATATTATATTTCACTCCCTCTTGTCCTGCCAACCTTTTAAATGGTTAAACATATGGGGGTCTTTTTGCAAGCTCATGTTCCTGTTCACATCTGATTTAAGTGAGTATTTCCATGACACTTGGCCATAACAGGCCTCACATTTCATTTGCTCATTAATGCATGAATGAGCATGCTATTGATTTTGACAGCATAATCCTTGCAGCTCACAACTAAATCACAACAGCATATGTTTAATTTCAGGGAGTATTAAACTAGTGCACTGGATAAAACCTTTTATTTTATTTTATTTGAAACACGCAAAATCAAAGTATTGGTCACTAATGACGTGAAATAAGAGGGTCCAAATACAAATACATTTTTTTCAAAGAATAGTTACCAGAATATGACATAGAAGACATTTTTTTAGCACAGTTCTAGCCAGACCTCATTTATTTTGATTTAAGAAAATAAATAAATAAATAATACCCACAATGGTTTTTGCATTGCTCTCAGTGTTGTCAGCCATACATCCCAAGGTTTTTATAACAAGTGTGTAATAATCAAGTGTAATGGATCAAGCAGCTCATGTGTAGGTTCATTAGTAAAAGGTCAAAACCTAACAGGCATGAATGTGAGGCTATTACAGTTACCACCGGCCTCTGACTCTTAACCCGTCTCTGAAGACTAGAAGCAGCTATGAGAGACAGCTGTGGACAAAAAAGAGCAATTTGAGGAGAAATAGCACAGGCATGACAAGCATTTTAGAAATAGTGCGGTGGAAGTTTTGTGTAATTTACCCAAATTAGTGGCATTATGATTATTTTACTTTAGCTCTTGTGACTTGTTTCAACTCCTCCACTGAGTAGCAGACATTAACATGGCAGGTAGATAATTTATACGAGGCAGAATAAAAGGCACATCTATCACCACATTCAAATGTTTAGTGGTCAATTTTGCCCTTTATTCCCCCCTCCCTTTTTCTGCGTATATTAATTAATTGCGTATATATATATATATATATATATATATATATATATATATATATATATATATATATATATATATATATATATATATATATATATATAATTATTGGTTATTACCAAGTTTGGGTTTAACCAACCCAAAACCCACATATATATATGCATTTTATTCTTGCTGGCCCTCTTGCCAGTCTAATCATATTTTATTGATCTCTACAAGAAAAGAAAAATAAATTCTCCCTAAGAGGACTAAGATCACCAACGGTGGGATGTAAAAGACCAGGAAAGAGTGGGACATGAAAGTGCAGGAAAGAAAAATCAAGACAGTGATGAGTGCAGTAAGTGACTGTGTCATGTGTTGTAGTCTATGTGAATAAGTGTATAACGTGTTGTGTTGGAGTAAAAAGAGACATTTAAATATAGGCCAACCAGGTATTCACAAACAGAAGAGGACAGAGAGGAGGGTAGGAGCATTCCCGTTTTAGCTGTGTGACGTGTGTTCTGTGTGGATGACAATCCAGGGTCCAGGCCGGGATGCAGAGCTGCAGTCTCACACGCTTCTCTGCTGCTTCTCCGGAACTACCGCCTGCCATCAAAAATATAGAAATAAGTTATGTAATTCGCGATTCTAACGAGGTGCTAAGCAAAAAAAATCAGTGTCAATTTTCTGCCCTTCAAAATTAAAAGAAAAAGTGCGCCGTGATAGAGGCATGAATCAAAATAACCTTGTAAAAATAAAAACCCATATGCATTTAGTGCCAACTAAAGACCAAAAAGTCTCTATTAGTAAACATTCGAATTACTGAGACTATTACTGTGATATTTTCTGTTTACAGAAACATGGCTTCAAGAGGAAGAGTATGTTAGTTTAAATGAATCGACGCCGTCCGGTTACTTTAATTATCATATTCCTCGAATCCCAGGTCGAGGTGAAGGAGTAGCGGTTATCTACAACTCCAGTCTTCAAATAAAATCTAAACCTATATGTGATTATAATACGTTCGAAAGCCTCACGCTCAGTCTAAAACTCCTGAGCTGGAAATCAGAGAAGCCAGTCTTGTTAGTTGCAGTTTACCGGCCTCCTGGTAGTACTTGTCTGGAGTTTCTGTCTGAGTTTTTAGATGTCATATCTGGTTTATTGCTCAGTACAGACAAAATCCTTATAGCGAGTGACTTTAACATTCATATGGATGCTGACAGGGATAGCCTTAAGTAAGCTTTAAATACTCTTTTAGAATCAATGGGCATGTCACCAAATGTAAACAAAGAGAAACACTGCTTTTATCACACCCTCTATTCCGTCCTCTTGTACTGTAATGAACCTAATAATTTGTTAGTGTCACCTGTAAACTCCCTCCTATCCGACCACTATTTAATGATGTTAGAATTTAACATTGTCAACAACAAAGCACATAATAAAAGGTATTATTTTGGTAGATGTTTACCTGATAACACTGTAGATAAATTTAAAGAGGCCTCACTTCCCCTCTTCCTACAATAAAACATAGCTAAACAATCGATGGCTATGACCTAAATTCTACCTCTGCAGATATTGATTTCCTTCTCAATAACACTGCAGATTTGCTGCACTCTGCTTTAGATACTGTTTGATAACTAGGGAGCTTAGCTCCCTGGTATAATTCCCCCGTCCACATGCTGAAACCAAAATTGCATAATATGGAAAGGAAGCGGTAATCTTGTATATCTGTAGATTCTCATTGTGCATGGAAAGATAGTCTAATAGTATATGAAAAAACCTCTCGCAATGCTGGAACAGCTTATTATTCGTCATTGGTAGACGATAATAAAAATAACTAAACTAATGTTTTCTCCCCAGAACTGTAGCCAGGCTGACAGTCACAACTCTGTTCAGCTGTGTATTCCTGCAGATATTATGAGCTTCTTAAGCAGTAAGAAATAAACTAGGTCCATTCGACTGTGGCTGTTTCTTCAGCTTCTGTGACTTCCTCATGACTTCATCAGGTCCTGACCTGACGCTAAACTGTTATGTTTCTAGACCCCATCCCAACTCGACTATACAAAAACGTTTTCTCTCCTATGGCTATGACAATTTTGGATCAGATCAACCAATCCCTGAAATCAGGATATATGCCCCAGGTTTTTAAAGTTGCAGTATTTAAACCTTTACTCAAAAAACTCTCTTGACCCAGACATTCTAATGAATTACAAACCAATTTCCAACCTTCCATCTACAGCTGAAATTCTGGAAAAGGTCGTTGCAAGTCAGTTATGTGACCACCTGTTTGGAAATTATCTTTTTGAAGTTTTTTGGTCATGGTTTAGAATACATCATAGCACAAAAACAGCGCCACTAGAGTCACGAATGATCTTCATATAGCCTCAGATAATGGGTTAGTATCCATACTGGTTCTGCTGGAACTCAGTGCTGCTTTTGATACTGTAGATCACAACATTTTACTGCAGAGACTAGAGTATGTTGTTGGAATTAAAGGTACAGCTCTACGTTGGTTTAAATCAGATCTATCAGACAGATTCCAGTTTGTTCATGTTAATGATGTTTCTTCTGTACAGATGAGGGTCTGCTATGGTGTCCCACCGGGTTCAGTGCTAGGACCAATCTTGTTCATTTTATACATGCAGCCTTTGGAATGTATTATCCAGACCCACAGCATCACTTAGTTGAATGCTGTAAAGCATTCAACTAATTGTGATCCTGTTTCTCTTATTATTGGTTGAATTCTCAGTCAGCATTTAACCTGATGATCCTGTTTCTCTGTTACAGTGCTTCTTTGTTTTTTCAGCAGAAACCGATCACCTGCAGCCAAAAGAGATCCAAGATCACTTATATTATTGATCTGCTGGAGGGGAGAGCGCTCACCTAGGCAGATGCATCCTGTGTGACGGTTGTGGAGGCTCTGTGGTATTTTTTCCCCTCCCCTTCGTTGTGGTACAGACCAGGTGGATGGCAGCGGCGTGGCCAGCCATTTTCGGACACCTGCACTCAATCCCCTCGTCAGCCTCAGGCCTATTTACCAGGCCTTCTCACCACTCCTGGTTGCCAGGAGATTTCCGTCCGAATAGTCGGGCCGAGCCGGGCCAAGTTAAGTTCTGCTTTGGGGATTGCCAAGTCAAGTTTCCGCTTTGGGGATTGTCGAGTCAAGCCTAGCCAAGTCAAGTCAAGCCAAGTTTCCGCTTTGGGGATTGTCGAGTCAAGCCTAGCCAAGTCAAGCCAAGTTTCCGCTTTGGGGATTGTCGAGTCAAGCCTAGCCAAGCCAAGTTTCCGCTTTGGGGATTGTCGAGTCAAGCCTAGCCAAGCCAAGTTTCCGCTTTGGGGATTGTCGAGTCAAGCCTAGCCAAGTCAAGCCACGTTCCGCTTTGGGGATTGTCGAGTCAAGTCAAGCTCCGCTTCGGGAATGCTACGTCTGCCAAGCCTGGTTCCTGCCTTGTTCTGTGTTCCATGTTGGGAAAATCATTTTCTACCTTCCTTGGCTCTCTGCTCTGGGGTTCTGTTCAGTCGGTCCGTGACATCCTGTGAGAGACTGCAGCGCAGTCAAATGATGTTTATGCTTTGTGGAAGAAATGAAAGGAGTTTTTTATCAATGAAAAGTTTTTTTTTTTATCATTCTGTGAGGGGGATGATCCAGTGGGACAGCTCATTCACCTCAAACAGGGAAATCTTAGTGCTGCTGAATATGCGGTCGAGTTTAGGACGGTGGCGGCAGATGCCGCCTGGAACAATGCGACTCTGTAGGGGATCTTCACCAACGGTTTGAACAGTCTAATTTCCTTAGAAATTTGGAATGACAATTGGCTCAGGGAATGTGGAAGAGAATGGAACACACAGCTGGATTCATCCAATCCTGTTTATAGAATGACTCGTTCGACCCTGAATCTACCAATAACTTAATCTGAACTTAAAACCCATTTCACCCCTAATGATTACTCATGCCTTAGATGGTAAACTCCTTTATTTCATCTCCCAACACTCATTACCCACTGAACTCATTATTTCTGGTAATCACCATGAACTGATCGCATTTTACATTGTTGTGTCACCCGACACCCCAGTCGTGTTAGGGCACCCCTGGACAGCGCGTCATAACCCACACATTGACTGGAGGATGAGAAAGATTAAGAACTGGAACCCGTCGTGTCATCTCATGTGTCTGTTTCTTTGTGGCCAATAAAGACAGCTTGCTCCATCCCTGCATTGACTACTGCGGTTTGAATTCTGGAGTCTGCATTCAACTCCCTACAGGAAATAACGATCTTAACGAAGCTAGACCTCTGCAAATCGCACCACCTGGTGTGTAAAAAAGATGGTGACGAATGGAAAACAGGGTTCAAAACCCCCTTAGGTCATTTTGAGTATTTAGTTATGCCTTTTGGACTTTGCAAGTCCACATTTACATCACTTTACATTTTCCAGGCCCTTGTGAATGATGTTCTGAGGGACTTTGTGAATCGCTTTGTGTTTCTGTATTTGGACAACATCCTTGTCTTTTCCCCCACTCCTTTTGTACATGTCCATCACGTGAAACAACTAATTGAAAACTGACTGTTTGTTAGACATGTGAAATTCATAAAAGCTCTGTCTCACTTCTGGGTTACATTTTTAAACGGGCACGGATTAAGGCAAATCCTGAAAAAAATCAAAGCCGTAGTGGACTGGGCTATACCCACCTTAGTGACACAGCTTCAACAATTTTTTGGGTTTTGCTAATTTTTTATGTCAATTCATGCACAACTATAGTTGCATTGCTGCACCTCTGACCAACTTAACTTCTCTGTCTATCCTTTTTCACTGGTCTGATGAAGCTGCCCATGCCTTTTGTGCCATTAGGAAGACTTAAATATTTTGTGAGAATTTGTCTATATGAGGACAAAAAATGCTTGCTTTTTCTTTTCTCCTTCTCTATCAACTTCTTAACCATTAGAAAATGTAAGCACAGCAACACAGTACAGGGGGTTCCTATGCTCATTTGTACGACCTGTCTTTAAGGTGTCGATATTCTGCAAACAAAGGCATGTTTTTTTGTTGTTTTTTTTTTACCATACCTCCTGTTATACCAAGATGTTTGGCAGCTTTGGGTCGCTCGTCTTTGCCAGATTGTTGTTCACCTAGAGGAATCCTGCCCGCTGATCTGTCTGTTGACCTACACGCCCACCCACTGACTGCTGATTTCCTGCCTGCCTTCACTCACTCCCTCCACCTGCATCCACCTAATAAACCTGTTTACGCTTATAATTCTGTGTCCGTGTTTGAATCCTGGTCTCCCACTTACTACAACAGATAATAATGTTTTTATTTAGTAAATTTAGTTAAGGGAAAGTGAGGGCACAACTTGGATATGCTTCATTAATAATTAATAGTTAAAAATTTACTTAATCTGTTGTTTGAAATTTTGTGGATTTGATCATTGTTTTGATATCTATATCCTTAAACAACTATTGGAGGTAAAGGGTATAAAGGGTTTAATTGAAACCCTAAGTAAAACTAAACTTATAGAGTCCAGTTTTATGACATGTAAATAATTTCATACACCAACAAGTGACCACTGTAAGAACTGCAATGCACATATGTATTTATATGTTTTATTATTAAAAGCTAGAAAGCCTACTACATATTATGTGTTTAACATAAGTTTAACATTAAAGATGTAATGACATTGTTGCACTAAAGCACAAAATAAATAAAATGTGCAACAATTTGATGGTGAAATTGTACATTTAAAAAATTGTTGACTAGCGGGCTTGGTGGTTAGCACTGTTGCCTCACAGCAAGTAGGTTCCTGGTTCGTTTTCCCAGCCCGGTGGGAGTCTTTTAATTGTGCTTGGGTTCCCTCCGGGTACTCCGGATTCTAGTCCAAAAGCATGCATACAAAGTTGACTGATAATTCTAAATTGCCCATAGGTGTGAATGTGAGCGTGATTGGTTGTTTGTCTTTGTATGTGGCCCTGTGATGGACTGGCGACCTGTCCAGGGTGTACCCCCGCCTCTTGGCTATATTAAGTCAGGATAGGCTCTGGCAGACCCCCGTGACCCCGTGACAAAGGCTAAAGCGGGTATAGAAAATGAATGGGTGGATGTTGACTAAGGTACATCTAGCACAGAGTCTAAGTAAGAGCTGCCTGGTGTCACAGTAAATAGATTACTTTAATTACTGCATTATTACAAACACCCTGGATGAAAAGGTGTGGTCAGAATTTTCACACCACTGGATTCCCAGCTCAAACCACTGCATACACAGCTCCCTATCTTTCTGGGATACAAAATAAATAAATAAACAACTACCAAACACTGATGATTTATAAGACATCATGATGTCTAGCATATTGAAATTAATTAATCAATTAATATTTAAAAGGTTTGTGGAGCACCAATGACAAATCTGAGCTTTCACCAGGGGTGATGTCATAATGAGTCCATGTATACTGGTGCGGTAAACACAAGCAATAATACACCACAATAATATAATAAATGGCTACCCAAGACTTTTATTTATTTATTTTTATAGATAATCATTTGTATAATATACTGCTACAATATAATTTTCTCTGTTTATTATTAAAGTATCTTTCTGTCTTATTAACTTTTTTATTATGAACCAATGCCAGAGTTTGTTTGGTGCCCTGAAAGGTTCAGATAACAATATTTACATTTGTTCTTTTCACTCAGTACAAGAATAACTGCAGTCTGATTCATTTTTATCAAACAAAACATATCCAGTCAAGGACACCCAAAGTTCCATTCTATCTAAACTGCACTTAGCACTTTAGGAATGCAATATATAATTATTTTCTTGAAGTAGCTCACCTGTAGCAAATCCACGTTTCTCTTGTCAGATATTTTTACACCTTTCTAATTCTGTCCTCCCTGAGCTTGTATAGTTTTTCAGATGAAACTTATTAGTGTATTTATTCCACTCTCTGCCTCCATAGGTTTCAGATCTTGGAATTTGATTAAACTTCTACCTGCGGGTGGTAAAACTACTAAAGCCAACAATTTCCTTTTGCTTCTATTTTTCATTTTTTCTAAGTGTTTTGTCTCAACAATCAAACCTCTAGATGACACATTTTTTCACTAGAAATACACTGCTGAATTGAATGCATATAAAGACTTTGGAGCAACAGTATGTCTTGTAGTTCATCTGCTCAGTGCTTTTTTCCCCCCTTTGTTTGCATATATATTAATGGTTAATGCAAAGTTTGGTAGAACCTAAGAGCCATATATATGCATTTTAATCTTCCAACAGAGGGTTGTTTTTGTCTTTTTCTTGTGTGCATGGGTGTGTGGGAGCGTGTTCCCTTCACCAGCCCTCATGACAGTCTACACATATTTTATTAATCCCTAGAGAGAAAAAAAAGTGAATAAAGATTTCTGCCAAAGACGACTAAGGTCACTGTGTCTGCCTAGTGCTGAATGTATAAACCTCAAGGTCAATGCAATGACAAACTTTGCAGTGTACACCAGAAACAAAGTGAAAATCAAATCATCTATTCAGGCAAAAATGAACAGCAAAACACCCAACCTCAACCTTCTACCATAGATTTCAGACTTAACTTATATTTCTAATCACTGTAAAATGTCATCCAAAGTATACAAATTCATTTCTATGAATACCCTAACAATATCCATCCTGTCAACTAAATGGGAACTGTAACTTGAGTTTAGTTTAATTTATTTATACAAGTTGTCTCTAGGCACTTTCCTGAGACCCAGAGCAAATTTTAAATAAACAATGACAGGTCAAAACTTCCCAAGTGGGAGAAAAACCTTAAGCCAAACAGTGGCAAGAAAAGCCTCTTGAGCAGGAACTAGCTCATAAAGGGGACCCTCCTGCCGAAGGTCATCCGGGTGGAGCAGGAAAATGAAGATCAGAAAGAGAGAGTGAAGAATGGAGAGAGGAGGGGCACAGATGTTTTGTGTACTTCCAGATAAGAGGCTTCAGTGAAACCCTCACATCCCATGTTACAATGGATTTTGCCTGTATTTGGCAGATCGTCTCTTTCTGTAATACACAGCAAACAAAGAGAAAATGGTCTAAAACCTCTGGCAACTGAATCTGTTTATAGCAGGGACTTAAGAAAATTTATTGTAAAGCCAGACTGGGATAGTTTGTCATCTAATTTAAGTTGAACTTCCAAGAGCCAACTAATTTACTTTAAAACCATTCACAGAACACACACCACACCCTATAAGATATTCCATATAAAACTACATATGACTGTTACATTCAAATTCAAAAATACTTTATCCCTGAAGGGAAATTAATTTCTGCAGTCGTCATTTAATTTAAGTCTCTTCAAAGAGTCACTGGGGTTATTTCTGTTGGCAGAAAGGATCTCCTGAAGCTGTCTGTGCTGCAGCAGAGCTGAAGAATATTACTTTCTTTTTTTATTATTTTCAATATTGCTGTATACACTGATGCGGAATGTGACTGTGACCTACCCCCAACCGTTATTGTTTTTTATTCAAGTAAAGATGTTTGACACAAAAACAAACAAAAAGAAAAGAGTGAGTCTGCAGTAGCACAAGCAAACAGGGTGAGAGGAATCAAATGTGTTGGTAGAGTCTTCACACAACTGAAAGAATGTTAGTTAGCCTGCCCACCGGATTTCCCGCTCAGAGCAGTGAATGCTCACTATTGTTCTGGAGTAAAAAAACAACCAACACTGAGGATTTACAAGACAGGAGGACATCTAGCATGTGGAAATCAATTTTAGAAGGAGGTAACACTCAGAAAGTATCTTGAACACCAATGTAGATCTGAGCTTTCCCCGGTGGTGACATCATAGTGATTCCATGTATACTGATGAAAGCAAATACATGCATATTTACTGTAACTTACTTTGTCCTTTATCTTATATATATATATATATATATATATATATATATATATATATAGATATATATAGTATATATATATATATATATATAGATATATATATATATATATATATATATATATATATATATATATATATATATATATATATATATATATATATATATATATATATATATACACACACACACAGACATATACAATCGTATATTATACATCTACAACATAATTTTTCTTTGTGGATTATAAGGCATCTTTCTATTTTGTTGTTTTATGTGAACCATTCCCAGAGTTTGTTTGGTGTGCTGAAAGGTTCAGATAACTATGTTTATATTGGTTCATTTCACCCACAGTACAAGAACAACTGCAGCCTGATTCATTTTAATTAAGCAAAACCTATCAAGTCAATGACACCCAAAGTTTTGTTTGACCTAAACTGCAGTTAGCGTTTTGAGAATAAAAAATGTGATTATTTTCTTGGAGTAGTTCACCTGCAGTAAATTTCTTTTAATCACTTCTTTTATTAGACTGTTTTCACACCTTTCTAATTCTGTCCTTCCTGAGCTTCTGTCATTTGTCAGATAAAACTTATTATGTATCTTTTCCACTCTGCCTCCATCGGCTTCCAATCTTGGCTTTTGTTTATACCTTCACCTGGGGGCGGTAACACTATTCAAGCCAAACAATTTCCCTTTGCCTCTATTTTCCCTTTTTTTCTAAAGTGTTTTGTCTCAACAATCAAACTTATATAAATATGCATTTTTCCTTTTTTACTGGGAATGCACAGCTGAATTATATGCACATAAAGAGCCTCAGCATGTCCTGTAGTTCAGCAGTTAAATGCTGAATGTTCTGCACTCAAGGTGAACGCAATAACGATATCTTTGAATGTACACCAGAAACAAAGTGAAGTGCACTCAAGAGTAATTACCATGTCAGCATAACCGACATTGTCACAATAGAACACTACTGTTGTCATTACTGTTGTGATCTTCAGTGCCACTAATTTTACTAGAAGCAATTTGTTCTTGAGCTTAGTCTGTGAGAACAATAAAATGTAAACGAAGTGGGATAATACTTTGATCATTTTTCTATTTGTTCTTTGCTTTGATCTTGTACTTGGCATTAAACAAATAGATAAATTAGGCTGATTCATTGTATTTCTCCTAGAACAAAAAAAAAAATCAATGAAATTATTATTCTTATTTTATAATATTTCTGAGGACCCAGAATCTCACATGATGACAGTGCGGTTGAGCATGTTGTAGTACAAGGTGTCATTATTTAGTCACACATGATTAATTAACCCTCCTGTCGTGTTCGGGTCAAATCTGACCGTTTTACAACTTATAATACTCATAAATATTATGTTTTACATCTGATTACCTCAAGACCTTATGATATCCTTCACACTGTGTACTTGAACATATAAAAGTGATGATCACCTATTTCATTAAATTTTGAGTGTTTTAATCAACCTTGTTACACCTGTGGTGTTCCCGGTCAAAAGTGACCGTCATAGGAAATGAATGGGTATCCAGAGTAAATTCATTCAACATACAGAAAACATCCCCATACACACTGCCCCAGCTCACACACTCACTCACACACACACACACACTCACTCTCACACACACACACACACACACACACACTCACTCACACACACACAATGTCTTTTGTGGGTACACATGTCTTTCTGCTTATGTGCCGATCCTCTCACGTGAACCAACTTCCTAATGATACAATGTATCATATGTTTACACAGACTAGACAGGTGTCTATTATCTGAACCCATTTCTTTCCCACGCTTCTGTACCTATCACACGTGAACCACACCTTCCAGACTAATCAATGTATCATTTTTACACAACCCCATACTATATATAGCTCGATGTTTGCCTTGCATTCCTTTTACTCTGAGCACAATGAGTAGACGACTGAAGCGTTTTTCTGTGGAAGAGGTTCTGGTCCAGGTTCTTGGGCATGATGAAGAGGGCACTGAAATTGAACCAGAGATAGAGGAGGATGTCTCGGAATTGGAAGACATCACAGATTTTGAACCAGACTCTGAGGAGACTGACCAGTCAACAGATGGAGAGGGAGAGGCACCTGAAGAACAGGCACCTGAGGAAACATTTCAGTCCAAAAGTGGACACTTGCTCTGGTCATCATCCCCCCAGGACCGAGGAGGTAGAGCGAGAGTGGAAAACATCATAAAGATGACACCAGGACCAACGCGTTATGCAGCATCTCGTGTGGATGACATCAAGTCCAGCTTCCAACTCTTTTTACCAGAGTCCATTGAGGGAATTATACTTGAGATGACAAATCTGGAGGGGAAGCGTGTGTTTGGGGACACCTGGAGAGAAATCGACCTGGTAGACCTCCAAGCCTACATAGGTCTGTTGATTTTAGCTGGAGTGTATCGCTCAGTGTGCCCCTATAGACATCAAAACGAGCCTGACATGCTGCAAATGTAATGCTTATGTTTGCAAGGCCCACTCTGACCTGAGTGTCACATGCCACTCATGTGCATGAATACACACACACACACACACACACACACACACACACACACACACACACACACACACACACACACACACACACACACACCCTGTTGAGTTTGGTGTTTGGTTTTCCATTTATTTTTTGTATTATATGTTCATTTTGTAGTTCATTTTCAGTGCCCAATTGTATTTTCACTGATGTTATTTAATGTTTACATCTACAAATTGTTGTTAGACACTACTTTTAAATGTTGTTCTCAACTAAAGAATGTTTAATAAAAAAATTGGTGGTGAAATTTTTTTTGTGTGCTAATTTAAGAGCAGTTAAAACAGACCGGTC
This sequence comes from Xenentodon cancila, assembly GCA_014839995.1. Lineage (NCBI taxonomy): Eukaryota > Metazoa > Chordata > Actinopteri > Beloniformes > Belonidae > Xenentodon > Xenentodon cancila. The sequence goes on along the minus strand of CM026210.1, from coordinate 19,533,068 downwards.
AATTTTGACCGGGAACACTAAAGTAGGGGGCTGAATGCGAACACGACCGGAGGGTTAATCAAGTGAGTTTAAATTAACAATACATCACTGCTACTCAGTAACTTAATTCATATGGAAGGATGTAAGGTTGTGTTTACCTTTAAAGGTAAGACTTTGTTCAGGTCGTGGTTTTACATCCAAAACAGCAAGGTGCTTTTTTTTGACAAGAAAAACAATGCTTTATTTTTCCTATGTAGTGAGCTATCTTCCAGTTTGAAAACTATAACACCAGTTTAAAAGTCAGTCACGCCAATTTGTCATCCATGTATCCATTTTCTCTACCCTGCTTATTCCAGTGCATGGTCTAACACAACAGTATTGCCAGGTGTATGATAATGATTTTATTTGGATGATAATTTTGCCCTCTGTACACTTTATGATTTATAATCCCAAAATATTAAAAAAATATGTACTAAATATATATATATATACTTAATATTTGATAGTTTGACCCTTCCATCAATGCGTGGTTGTATTCAACTGTTTGCTGGAGCTTTTTTTTTGTGAATCCTGAAGGCATCTATAACCACGTGACAAGTTTACAGCCAAATGCATTTTACTAAAAACGTGAGCTGTGAGTCACGTCTATGCGTTTACCTCAAGCACCAACCATCTCACTTCCACATTCACTCATGCAGAACTAAGTTATGTTGCAGTTCCTCGACTGACAGATAGAGGCTCAATCTCCTTTAACTCCCATGTTCGAATGTCTAACTTTAGAGCAGAAATAAACATATTTACAGCCTGGTTCAAAAAAACATTGTGGTCTCAATCGTTTGATTTCACACCCATGACAATAAAATAAACAAAAGCTCCCCCAGTGTCAGCTCCAGTGTTAGTCACTGTACAAAGAAAGTGATTGTTTAGACCAATAATGCTTTGACTTTCTTTTAATTTCAATAACATTAGAAATTGATTTCTTGCTTCTGCTGGCTTCTCCACCTATCTGATAACAAGGTACACCACACAAGAAGTCCTGAATGATTGACGTGTTATTTTATATGGTACTTATGGGGCGTCTGACCTTGCCTTTCTGAGACTGTACATGGGTCCCTTCAGATTTATAGCAGAAATCCACAACCATGGCATTGATGGCAGTTGTACGCTCTTTATATGCCTTGTAACACATCAATAGATATTATTGATATGTTAATAAGGGTGAAAACTTAATTTCCACTGGAGGGCAAGCTTAAGGAAAAGAACACATTTTGCATTTGCATTACTTTTTTGACCACTGATCAAAAGAATAAACAAGGTCATCATGTGAAACACTCTTTTTTAAAGATTTTTCTTTGGGGGCATTGCATTCAACCTTTAAAGCATTATTTGATAACCTTGTCAAGAAGGGGTAAAGTTTTAAAAGATCTTGCCCTCCATCTCTGCTGTGCTTTAGAGTTACCTGCAAAATCCCTCTGTTCAGAGGAGAAATTCTTTAGACAACTTATTACATCAGTTGCAGAAGTGGCAGTGAATATAAAGTGGAGTATGAGCAGTTTCTTAGCCATTATGTCTCATTGGTATGAGGTGTGAAGTATTTATTGCTCTTCCGTGCAGTATTCTCATGATGAATGGAGTGATATGTGGTAAGACCTTATTGTATTGTACATCATCTGTCTGTGGCACAATTTCAGTGCTGTCTTTGAGTTTTAGAGGTATTGCTGCTATATCTTATAATCCTTGCCATACCACCTCAGCTTTTGTGTTGACTTTGTCCAGCTTGAGGCCAAATCTCCAAGCATCCTGACATATTTCCACCTGGGGAGGCATATATTTGACATTCAGGTATAACATCTGAGTAGTATGTTACAGCATTGTGACAAAATGTATTTATTTACTTTAAAAAAAAGAAAACGGGTGGTGGTGGGGGAAGAACCCTTCCACTTTACTTCTCTCACTCTCCCACACATCTATTGTCTCACCTTCCATGCCATCCATTCCATTACAGTGATAATAGGATTTGGAAGGCTGCATTTTACCGCTGTATGAGCTGGGCCTTGTGATATCCCTGTCCATGCCACTCCCATTAGGTCACAGTCAGTCTCCTGATTCATGCTCCATTCACAGAAGCATCAGTTAAAGACCAAGGGGAGTCGTCTGGTTCATGGCCATTACAGCTCTCTACTATATGGACTATCGAGTTTTATTCTTGCAGACTGACAGCAAAATAAACTAATCTGAGCTGCAGGGGATTTCTGTGTAATGGCTGCTCTGCTGCAGTTATGTTTATGACCATTCATAACAGTGATTTTGAGACACCATCATTTCCAGAACTGTATGCTGCCTTTGGGGTTTTGCACTCATTTTTAACAGCTGAAAAGTGCAGCAGAATTGCCAAGGTCCCTTCTGAAGTCAGTATACACTACGGTAACCAGTAATAAAGCTACGACAGAAAGTAGTAATGAGAGGGCTGCACTGCATTGTGAAAGACAGTGTGTATTTAAATGCATTTGAACTGAACTAAAAAGTTCCTTCCATGTTTTAAATAAGCTTCATCCTGCTCAGAATTATGAAAGAGTTGGTGCCTGAATTCTTGCATCAGTTCTGAGGCAAGGCACATCCTGAACAAGTCACCAGTCTGTCAGAGACACAAATAACCACACAGAATAACACTCACACAATGTAGAATCACCAACCAACTTGTTTTAGATGGTAGAGATTTGAATTAGGAACCTTTCTACTGTGAACCGATGGCGCATATTCATTCTTGTTTGTTTATTCACATGTTAAACATTATAAAATAAGACAATGAGACGGTACTGGCACTGAAAATTACTGAGGCAGCATTTATCTTGTTATTTTGTCTAATTTTTCTTGCAAACTGCACATACAAGATACACATACACAGTCAGGTCAGGACTGCAGGAGGAGCAGTTCAGTACCCACTTCCTCCACAGTATTGTCATTATATTGTGTCTGACTATAATGCATTTTTTGTACTTGGATGACTGAAATCTGGAACCCATGGACATCACCTAATTCTGAGCCTCCCTGGAAATGCTTTTCCTGGCCTTCACTGCAGCCACCTTTAGATCCTGCTTGTTTATGGAAATTTCTGCCTTCAGTCTTGTCTTAAGTACCTGAAAAGAATCTTTCATTGGGTTGAGATCAGGTGACTTATAAGGCCTTTAAAGAACATAACATTTATCTGCCTTAAAAAATCTTGAATACCTTGTTTAAGGTCATTTTCCATATGCTCTGTGAAATACTGTCCTATCAGTGTTGCAGCATTTGTCTGAGTTTAGTCCTTTACTTCTGAGAATTAATCTAGCTACTTCTGTCAGCAATGACTTTATCATAAAACAACAGTTATCCATTTGCAGCCACACATGCCAGGCCATAACGCTGCCTCCAACATGTTTGACCTTTCTCTTCTATCAATATGATGCAAGTTGGATTTGTCTGCTAAAAATGTGATTCAAGAAGATTAGAGGCTTTTTTTTTTCTTTTTGTTAATTGCTTTCTAGTCTGACTTGTGTTAACATTCCTTGAGTTTTACCAATATTACTTGTGACCTATATGAGAAAAAAATGCAATACAGTAACATTTGAGCCAGCTAATACCCCTCCCCCATTTTAAAGGAGTACCCCTGCATTTCGAGATGAGTGAGATTACTGAGATTCGTGTGATTAGTGCAATTTTGCCAGCATCAAAAGCAGAAGACGCTTACATACTGGCATTTTGTTGCGGGTGATTTCCCACTTTTGCTGGTAACCATCCCTGTATGTATGTATCCCAGAAAGGCGTAAAATCTGATCACCTCTTTTTTCCGTCCCTCAAGGTACCCCAAAAAGTTTGAAAAAGGACAGTCCGGTCAAATATGTAATGGCCATCCCCCCATTCTTTAACCGAGTGAAAAGTGTGAGAATTTAACAATTTTCGGATCATGTCGTACATGTGCCAACCATAGTTATAACCACAGAGCCACACTTCACTCCAGGGACAAGCAGTGCTCGTGGTTGAAACCTGCTCACAAATGAAACAGCAGCTAGTGAGGAGGACCCAGACACTTCCAGCTGGTGAGGAAGACCGACACTTCCAGCTGGGTGATGAAGACCGACACTTCCAGCTGATGAGGAAGACCGACGCTTCCAGCTGGTGAGGAAGACCGACACTTCCAGCTGGTGAGGAAGACCGACACTTCCAGCTGGTGAGGAAGACCGACACTTCCAGCTGGTGAGGAAGACCGACATTTCCAGCTGGTGAGGAAGACCGACACTTCCAGCTGATGAGGAAGACCGACACTTCCAGCTGGTGAGGAAGACCGACACTTCCAGCTGGTGAGGAAGACCGACACTTCCAGCTGGTGAGGAAGACCGACATTTCCAGCTGGTGAGGAAGACCGACACTTCCAGCTGATGAGGAAGACCGACACTTCCAGCTGATGAGGAAGACCGACACTTCCAGCTGGTGAGGAAGACCGACACTTCCAGCTGGTGAGGAAGACCGACACTTCCAGCTGGAAGGGCCACAGCCTTTTTTATGTACTGTACTGATGCTGCACATGTAGTTGAATCTGTGTAGTTACACTGTTTAAACCTTTACGGTCAACTTCTCCACACATCAGCACGCTGTACACACACACTGTCACGCTCTCATCCACGCGCCTCTCTTGCACAATTGCACATGCACGCTTTCACACGCTACTGTTAAAAATACCTTAACAATATGAAGAAAGGTGATTATATCTTCTTTATTGTCACTGGTATGTCAGGTGTGACGTACCAGTGGTTTGCACCTTGTCTTAAACAGTGGTGTTCTCCTAATAAAAGAACAAATACCAGTTTTGATTTAATATGCTGCTATGAGCATCTAATCTTACATTTTGATTAGAAAAAACCATTGTTGACTTTTGTAAGGATCATAATTGGTCTGAAACAAAATTGGTCTGGCCACAAACACTTAAAACCAAAAGCTGGGAATCTTACCTGACTTGCTGTATCTTTTTAAATCTTCCATCCATCCATTATCTATACCCGCCTATCCCGACGCATATTAGGCGATAGGCAGGGGTACACCCTGGACAGGTCGCCAGTCCGTCGCAGGGCTCACATTCACACCTACGGGCAATTTAGTATGATCAATTAACCTACCCTGCATGTTTTTGGACTGTGGGAGGAAGCCGGAGTACCCGGAGGGAACCCACGCAAGCACGGGGAGAACATGCAAACTCCACACAAAAAGACCTTCTTGCTGTGAGGCAACAGTGCTAACCACTAAGCCACCATGATGCCTCTTTTTAAATCTTACTCTGTGTAATTAAAGGCTGTGACTTAGATCAGTTTTCTTTTCTTCTGCAGGGCATCTATCCTCAAACTGAGACCATGCTGATTGAGTTGATTTATTGGTAGACAGTGAGAGTACCAGCTTTTGTAAGGAACCAGAATTATGTCCCTTGCTTACAGATTTTATAACATATTCAGTCTTTTGATGAGTTCAGTCTGTAACATTCTTCGCACACTGCTGATGAAATGTTAAATTTTCTTTTTTATAGCTTGTAGTTATTTTTAGCTTTGACTTGTTCACTGGTTTCAGTTTGTTCACCTCCGATCATTATTGACCTCGGTGTATAGATTTGTTTCCTGTAACTTAAGTATTTATAACACAAACTATTTATAGTCTCTGTAACTGGAACATTTTTGCAAACATTTTGGTTGGAAAAGAGCTTCTGCAACAATGCTACCTTTCCTCTTGCAATGAGAAATAACAAATGGGCTGTGTTGACGTTTTCCTCAGAGCTCTTCTCCTTAGTAAGACAATTCCTGTCTTATCCTCAGACGAGAAGAAACTTTATGCTTGTCAAGGTTTCAGCCTGGATGTGGGAAACAAAATAAGCTTTGTTCTGAGGGCTTCTTTAAACACACCATCCAGATCATTTCTCTTTACTGTTTCTGTCAAATAGTACCAGTACCAGTGCTCTAAGAACTTTAATCAAAGTATGCTTACTAAAATTACGAACTAAAATTAATGAGATCTCCTAATTTTACTCTTTCGATTTTTAACACAAACCATTTAACATCCCGGTTAACAGTTGAATGTTAGCAGATGAAAAAACACCTCAGCTTAGTATAATCTACAGAAGAAATTTGTACATAAAGTAATTGTTTTTTAAATTTTTAACAAATTTCTTCAAATTAAGTTTATAGCTGATAATGTGATGGAAGCCTAAATCACAATCAGGCTTCTAACCCTTTAAATTTAACATCCCGGCTTTCAGTGTCTTCTGGATTTGCTTTGTGAATATTGCTGACATGAAAAGGAGGTAAAGATATCAGAAAATATCCGACAACCCATAGTCTGGCCAGTTGTGAATGTCTGTGATCCACTGATATTTTGGTAGGTTGCAAGGATCCCTGTCTAACAGCCTTTAATTTGAAAAAATATTTACTTTTTATACAGTATGCACAATCCCATGCTGGTGTGTTTTCATGGACTAATGACGTGGATACTTCACTTCTGCAACATTATAGCAGTACTTTTGTAGTAGGTCATCACTTGTACACTTTTTTTGTCAGATGCTTTCAGTTCCTCCCTTGTGGTTGGTGATCCTGGTCTCCATCATGATTATATAAACCTTTTTCAATGAGCATGGAAATGTCAAAGGATTGAATCCTTTCACATTTATTTCAGTGAATTCAAATTACTTTATTTCATTCATCCATCAATTTTCATTACCCGTTTAATCCTATACAGGGTCATGGGAGTCTGCTGGAACCTATCCCAGCTCATTGCAGGTTTTATTTCATTAAATTGAAATAAATGTCGTCTGCACAAAGACAGCAGCTTAGTGGAATTGTTTCACTTTGCTACACCTTATAAAACCTCAAAGAATTTTTTTTTCTTTTTATGAAAACCAGTACATTAGGATAATGAGTTTACTCAAATGAAATAAAAATGTCTTCTACTCTTTTTAAGTCATGTGGCCTATCTATATTGATGAATCTGTTTTTATTTGTCCAGATTTTTAGCTGGCTGTGGTTGCTTTCATTCAGAGTAGATCCAGGTTGTTTGAGCCTCTGCAGTAGCTGCATGTGAAAATTGTGTTAAATTGCATCCCCTGTCTGAAGTCTCTTGAGTGCTAACGGCTGTCTAGCCAGCCTTTAGTTCACCCAAAACAAGTCAGCAGACGGGCTTCTTTGGTAGAACCACTGTCTCATTAAGATTTTGCCTTTCATGGACTTCAGAGTTCACTCAGGGTGCCTAATGGTCTAACTCATCTTTCTGTGGATGGTATAATTCTAATCAACAACTTTTTTTTTTTATTTTACTGAAATGTTAAAGGTTAAAGCATAGAGTCCAGGTCTGTGGTGGAGAAACCTTGTTAGTTTGGCTTAGAATAATGGACAATGTATGCTTCTAACAGAGTTCAAGTGTTTTCTGCAACCTCATATTTATACATCTTGTTTTTGTTTTTCTGCATTTATATTCATCTTGACTAAATCCTCTGTCAACAAAATAGCTATTCAAGATATTCAACTAGTCCTAAAAATAAGTGACACATTCACTCAAAATCTATCCCTAGACCTTTTCCCAAAAACTTGTGTTTATAAAGGAAGAATGTGCTAAAATAATACCATAAATACACTCAGACTTTGTTTTAACACTCCTGAAAAACTGTGGAAGTGTACACCTTGCAGTAGAAAACTATTAATACTCAGGTTTTGTTTTAATAACATAACAACTGTTTCTGTGCTATGATGCATTCTGAACCTTGACTGAAAAACAAATAGATTATTGCCATACAAATTGTCACACAGCTGGCTTGCAACTACCATTTCCAGAATTTTAGAGACAAATGGAAAGTTGGAAATTGGTCCATAATAAGTTAAAATGACTGGGTCAAGAGAGGGTTTAAGTAATGGTTTAATTACTGCAACTTCTAAAATATGTGGCAGATATCCTAAGATTAGGGACAAGTTGATCTGGTCTAATATTGTCGTACCAATAAGAGAGAAAAGATTTTGAGTAGTCAAGTTGGGATGGGGTCTAAGAGACAGCTCTATTGAGGTCTACAGGAATAAAACAGTCTAGAGTCATGTCAGAGCCTAAGGGAGCTCATAACGTCTTTACTACTGAGAGCTGCAGGGATGCTCAACAGAGTTGTGGCTCTTTGTCAGCCTGGCTACAGTGCCGAACAGAAAACGTGGGTTATTTTTATTATCCTCTATTAATGATGAATAATAAGCAGTTCTAGCTTTGCAAAGAGCTTTTTTATATACTATTAGACCATCTTTCTATGCACATAAATATCTACAGACCTAGAAGAGTACCACTTTCTTTCCATTTTATGCAGTTTTTGTTTTAGCATATGAATATGCGAATTATACCAGGGAGTTAAGCTCCTATGGTTAGAGACCCTCTTTGTCAAAGGAGCAATTGCATCTAAAGCTGAGTGCAACAAATATGCAGTTTTACCCTTTAACAAGGACATCAACATCTGCAGAGGTAGAACCGAGGTCACAGCCCTCAACTGCTTAACTATATTCCACCGTATGAAGATGATGAGCAATGTCCTAAATTTAGTAATAGCTTTATCGATAGACATCTGTTAAAGTAAATTCTCCTATTTTGCGCTTTAGTCTTGACAATGTGAAATTCAAAAGTTATTAAATAGTGGTCAGATAGTAGGGAGTTTACAGGTAACACTAACAGAGTTTTAAGCCATAGACGAATATGGGATCAAGAGTATGATTAAGGCAATGCATCGGTTTGTTTACTTTTTGTGAAATGCCCATCGATTCTAGAAGACAATTGAAAGCTAACTTAACACTATTGCTGTCAACATCTAAATGAATGTTAAAGGTCGCCCACTATGATGACTTTGTCTCTAGATAAGCACCAGCAGGAGGCTGGTAAACTACCACTAACATGACTGGCTTCCCTGATTTCCAGCCTGAGAGATTTAGACTAAGCGTGAGGCTTTCAAACGTATTATCACCGCAATTGGATTTAGATTTTATTTGAAGACTGGAGTTACAGATCACCACTACTCCTCCGCTTCAACCCATGCTTCGGGGAATATGATAATTAAAGTGACCAGGCGATTCATTTAAACTAACATACTCTTCCTCTTGTAGCCACGTTTCTGTTAAACAGAAAATGTCACTCCGGGTCTCAGTAATTAGTCAGTAATTAATCGTTTACTAATAGAGACTTGGACCTTGAAGATCGTATATTTAGTAGTCTGCATCTAACTTTTTAGTCTTTAGTTGGCACTTGGTTTTAATTTTTACAAGGTTATTTTGATTAACGCCTCTAGAATCGCCAATTACATAATTTATTTCTATATTTTAATTAGCAGGTGGTATAGACTCAAATAATTATGTATCATTATTTAACTACATATTTTTTTGTTTTTTTTGATACATTCTGTCTTCACTCCCAATACCAAGAAGAAATAGACAATAAAACTCCTAAACAAATCAAATTTCTTGCACAAACAAAGCAATTCCCTAAACAATTACAAAGCAACTCACACAGAGATGACACTTTTTATTTTAGAGAAACAAGCAATCAGAAGCAAATAATGAGTAATTTATATTGTTTGTGAGCAAAACTAATTTAAGCCATGTATGAGTGAAAACACAGCTATTATGAAATCTTAAAACAAACAGAATAACTGTGCTTGGCAGTAAAGCATCATTTTCTCCTGATGAAGCAGGCTGGAGTGTGAAAGTGTGTTTTCTGCTCTGACAGTTTAAATTATTGGTGCTACTTTTTGATCCTCTCTACAGCTGTTAACTTTTCACTCTCTGGCTAGCATTTGATTTCCTTTCCCAATCATTGCATTAATAAGCCCTCTTGACTGTCTACCTTCATGTCATCAAAAATAGGATAACATTTGGTCTCTGTCTTTCCTCATCTCATGCCTCTGTTCATCAAGACATTTCCACCTGTTCCCACACCTGCCTTGAGAGTGTTTTGCACTCTTGACAACAGTTGAAAGAGAGTGACAAAAGCCCATCCTGCTGGCTGACCTCTCCTGTTGTCAAGAATTCCCCTTCTGTCTCCTGCACCTCATTGCTGTTATTTTGACTCATTTTAACAAGAATCTTGGCTTTCAAAGCTGTTTTCTGTTGACTCTGCAGCCAGCTCTCTATTTTGTTTTTATATACTCTGACTGACCAAACCAAAAGCCATCACCTTGATTCTTTTAAGCAAATATGATGTTGAAAGGATGCCATGGCCAATGTGTGTCATAATCAGATATTAGGATAAGATAACATTTTGCACGTGGACAATTATACATAGTATAATGCACAGTTCCTACCTGGAACCACTAGGAAAAAAGTATAAATATGGGGCAGTCCAACAAAAAAATACTAATGTTTTTTTTATGTATTTATTTATTTTTTACATTATCCAATATGTGGACAAGTAGATTTTGTGATACGTTGATGGTTTTTTTTTCCCTTTGTTTCTTTGTTTGCACATATATTGGTTAATAGCAAGTTTGTTGGATCCCAAGGGCCTCTCTCACTCTCTCTCTCTCTCTATATATATATATATATATATATATGCATTTTAAACTTGCAACAGAGGGTTTTTTTTTTTTCATGTGCACATTTGCAAAGCTAAAACAGGGTATTATTCATTGTTGATAGAAGATAATAAAAATAACCCACTTTTTCTGTTTTTTTTTGTTTCCACAACTCTGTTGAGCCGTGCATCCCTGCAGCTCTCAGTCGTAAAGACTTTATGAGCTTTTTTAGCAATAAAATTGTCAGAATTAGAGAGGAAATCGGCCAGACCCATCCAGCAGCGGCAGTGGCTTCAGCTTCAGCGACTCCCTTATGCTCTGACCTGACTCTAGACTGTTTTGTTCCTGTAGACCTCCCTTCCTTAGCTTAAAAACCCAAGGTGTTGTATAATGCCCTAGATCCTTTTTGAACTTATATTTAGTAATTTTAGCAATACCATATGTTGCTTCACTGAATGTGATTTTATACAGTCAATATTTCCATTGTGGTGAGAAGAGCAGCAGAGCTGCTAATACAATTACACAGTTTACATGTAAAATGTACTTAATAATGATAATGAAAGTCATCATCACCATTGTTATTATTATTATTATTATTATTATACTCTCAATGATGAGATTCTAGTTGAGTGGATGCTGTCGAACTTGCTGCCACTGCTGGTAACCTGTGGTCTGTGAACTGAAATATCTTTCTATCCTCCTCATCCCATTTTTTTTTTTTTATCTCTGGATGCCCCTCAATGGTTTTGTAGAATTTCCATGATTACTCCAGCGTTTTGCTTGATTGCACTAACAACAGGCTACCTGTCCCGGGTTGTGGATCCACTTAGTCCCTGTGTGAACTGACATGTGAACCAGGAAGATCTGTATCTGGTCTCCACTTCTCATGATGCTCCTATCGTTCTGCCAACATCCTGTGGCCGGTCTACTCTGGTATACAGCCGTTGAGCTTCTCTGGCTTCGACATATGTTTTGAGGATTTTGGAGCTGACAGGTAGGTTGGAGATGGGGCGGAGGTTAATGTAGTTGTGGGGATCAGAGCCAGGTTTTTTCAGTATTGGAGTAACCGCTGCAGTCTTGAAAGTGATGGAACAATTCCAGTGGTGAGTACATACAAACATATAGACAACATTAACTTACCTCTCACCAATGATTTTTCATCATGCCTAGACAGTTTTGGGTTTCAGCAACATACCAATTTCCCAACACACTCAAAAGGACATATGCTACATTTAACCTGCTGCTCTGGTCTCAGAGTGCTCTAACCGCACATTCGATGAACTCCATGTAACCAACCATTTCCTCTTCTTATTCAATGCCGTCCTCTCCATCCCTACAATCAAACCTCCGCGGCCCATCTCATTTTGGAATATTAAGGACCGACTTCATTAAAAAAAACTGGTCTCACTATCCAGAAAGAATTGCACAAAACCCATTTTTCACTCTACAATGACTCAATTACTATCATTAAATTCAACTATTACTCCAGTCTGTTCAGCTCCTATGAAGGCAACACCAAGACTCTGTTTTCACTACATAACAATATTCTCCAGCCACCTGACTCCCAACCCCCCCACCCACCCCCCACCTGTACTCAACTGACACCTGTAATGCTTTAATGCTGTTTTTTAAAGACAAAATTCACAATATCCACCAGCACCTGATCTTAAACCAACTGTCTCGCTCGCCACCTGAACCTCACCCTTGTTGCCGGGCCTTTTTTCAGCTTTCTACTCCATGACGTGACCGATATCACCAACATCATCAAGAAATCCATGTCCTCCACATGTCAGCTCTATCCCCTCCCCACCACTCTGGTCAAATCCTGCCTCCCCTCTCTGCCACTCTGTCACTCCAATATTGAAAAAACCTGGCTCAGATCCCAACAACTACAATAACCTCCGCCCCATCTCCAACCTACCCTTAAGCTTCAAAATACTCAAAAAAATACTGTTGTTTCCCAATTACACTCCCACCTTACCCAGAACTCCCTCTATGAGCCTTTCCAGTCCGGTTTCTGCTCCCATCATAGCACCGAAACTGCCCTCCTGAAAATCACTAACAATCTCTTTACTGCAGCTGACTCTGGTCTTCTCTCAATCTTCTTCTTCCTTGATCTCAGCGCGGCCTTTGACACCATTTCATACTCCATCCTCCTCAATAGATTCATCCATTGGCAACATCCACACCCCCTCCACTGGTTTCATTCTTATCTCACAGGCTCCACTCTGTTCATACAGATTAAATCTTTTAGATCTGACAACTCTCAAGTTACTTCAGGTGTGCCCTGAGGCTGTCCTGGAACCCCTTCTCTTCAGCACCTATCTCCTCTCCCTCTGCTGTATTTTTTACTAATTCGATATCCATTTTCACTCCTTCGTCAATGCCACTCAGCTCTACCTTTTTAATAAACCAGACTCCATACTCCCATCATCCTCCCTCACCTCCTGCTTATTGGAAATCAAATCCTCTGCTCACCTCAAGCTTCTTGAAATTAAACAGTGAAAAAAATGAGCTCCATTTCATTGGCATAAAATCATGATTATCCAAAGTTGACAAATTCTCCCTTACCACTGACAGCTTCTCAGTCTCCTCCCTCCCCTCGGGTGAAGAGTCTGGGAGTCATCGTCGATATCACGCTGTGCATAAATTGACTCTGCCCCTCCCTACTGTCCACACTACCTCCATCCTTGTCCACTGTCTTGTCACTTTCCAGGATCAATTATTGCAACTCTTTCCTCTTTGGTTTCCCGCAGAACTTCCTTCACTACTATAATTTCCCTCAGCTCCACAGAGCATTTTTTGGCTCCTTTCAGCTCATTGTCCTGGTTTTCTCACTTTCGTCAACTTTGTTTTCAGCTGAAGCATCACAGAAAGAACTCACACAGAAAAAAAAAAATAGCTTGTGGCTCTGACAGCAAAGGTTTCCCATATAAGACAAAAACAAAGTTAACATTCATCAGGTGAACACAAAAACTTGAGTGCCAATGTTGTGTGATGTGTAAATAAGCAAATTTCAAGTTCTTCTTACCACTTATTTTGTTTCCTCCAAGTGATTGGCATTTCATTTAAGTACACCTTGTTAGATGCCTCTTCCTAACTCCAGCAAAGCTGTCTGCAGTCTTCAGTCGTCGTTCTCAAAGATTCCTCAGAATACTGCTGCTGCTCCTAAATCCTTTTGGACAGCCTTCCCAGAAGAGTTGAAGCTGTTATAGCTGCAAAGGGTGGACCAACGTCATATTGAACCCTATGGATTAGGAATGGGATGTCACTTAAGTTCATATGTGAGTCAAGACAGGTGAGCGAATACTTTTGTCTATATAGTGTATCTCTGGTTACCTTAATTTGAAAGTCTTGTCCATTTGATATATCTGAAAGGCTTTGTGAGATAAACACAAAAAGCATTTATGTATTTATAGCCTTTATAGTAGAATGGTTCTATTTACTGGCTGATCAATTCAAACCTCTGCTGTCATCACTATCATATGTACAGATTAAAGAATCTGATATGTTAGGTTTCAAGATTAGTCAGAAACCTAATAACATATCAAAAACAGGTCTGTAATCTTTCTGTTTGGGCTGTAACAGCTCACCAGTATTGCTATGACCTTCCTAGTCAGAACAATGGCATTAGCGCCCCTCTCCCCTTTTAAATTACAAACTTTTTTTTTCAAAAATTGTCACATCAATCTTATGAGGCACCCTGTCACACCTCTGTGCTTTCTAATCCTTTTACAAATACCTTTGCTTTGCTTCTTGCTCCTATTACTTTCCTCTGACACTTTCTACTTATGCAGCAGTTCAGCACTCAGAAAAAACAGCCACCTCAACATGGTTCTGAACGTTGCTTAATAATGCAATTTTTTTGTGAGTGTAGAGTGACTTTGCTGCTGTTATTGGAAAATAAAATATTACCCATTCTGTTTGAAATGGAGAACATGCTGAAAACATGTATGTTGGGTTATTTGGTGATTCTAAATTGGCCATAGGAGTCTGTATGTTGTCCCATGAACTGGTGACTTGTCTATTACAGGGCCTTTTGCCCAAAGAGAGCTGAGCTATACTCAGCTGGCTCTCCATCTGAAGCGTCTGCGTCTCAGACCTGAAGCTGAGAGTTAAATTTAGAAGTCTTGGTTTTGAGAGAAAGGTGGAAAGCAATCTTGCATACTTATCATCATTCCTCCGAGCACTGAAGGACACAGAAGTCATCATGATGGTTACTGTGTACAGTTATAGCTTAGATTCCACTGAAGCTGAATAAAAAGTACTTCACAAAGTCAAATCCAGTTTATCCATAGACGGTTGGTATGTGGTTAGTCCTTTAATCTGAGTCCCAATCTTAATCAGACTCGGTTCCGGGATGGCGGCGCGTGCCTCACGCTGCGGCTTCTCTCTCTCCCGACGGTGCGACGTTTCGTGTTTTTCGTTCGTGTTTTTGTCACCAAAGTTGTGTTTTTTTTACAAGTCATATGCATACCAAACCAAAGTACAGCCGGGGGTTTCTGCTCGACGTTGGAAACAGCTACACTGTCGAGCTGAACTCTGAACTCGCCGGCCAACTTCGGGAACGCGGTCTGCTCCGGAAACCACCACTTCCGCCGACCCCCGCGCCTCGACCTCCGCCGCAATGGAAGCGCCACAAGCGGCGCTACAGGAAGCAGAAGAGGGGCAAGCGAGCCGGTATCCGGACGAGACTGGCGGAGAACCCGAACAAACCGACGGTTCCCTCCATCGTGTTGGCCAACGTTCGTTCGCTGGACAACAAACTGGACCACATCCGATTACTCTGCTCCGCCGAGAGGACCGTGAGAGAGAGCTGTGTTTTTGTGTTCACGGAAACATGGCTCAACGACAGCCTACCGGACCACGCCATCCAGCTCGACCAGCTGACCTGCTACCGGGCGGACCGAGCACACACCGAGGCAGGTAAGGGCCGCGGCGGCGGCCTTTGTGTTTTCCTCCGTGATGCTTGGTGTAGAGATGCTGTGGTGGTCTGCAAACACTGCTCACCCCTGGCGGAGTTTCTGATTATTAAATGTCGTCCTTTCTATCTACCGCGCGAATACTCGGTCATACTACTCACTGCTGTTTACATCCCCCCCAGCCCCTCCACCAACACCAGGAGAGAGGCGCTGACCGAGCTGTACCAGCGGATCAGCGAGCAGCAGACAGCCCACCCTGAGGCCTTCCTCATCCTGGCGGGGGACTTCAACCACGCAGACCCAAGGACCATCTTTTCAAATCTTCACCACCACATCAAGTTCCCCACGCGAGGAGACAACATTCTGGACCAAGTCTACACCAACAACAAGACAGCCTACAAAGCCCACCCCCTCCCCCACCTCGGTGCCTCAGACCACATCACTGTCATGCTACTGCCAGCATACAGGCCACGGGTTAAAGTTGTCAGACCAGTCTGGAAGCAGGTCCGGGTGTGGCCAGAGGGGTCCACAGAGGCACTTCGCGACTGCTTTAACACCACAGACTGGAGCATGTTCAGAGAAGCTGCCACCACCAACAACACCACAGACCTCCAGGAGTACACAGAGTCTGTTACCGCCTACATCGCCAAGTGCATCGATGATGTAACAGACTCCAGAACCATCAAAGTCAGAGCCAACCAGAAGCCGTGGATGACAAAGGAAGTCCACAGACTCCTGAGGGCTCGGAACGCTGCCTTCAGAGCTGGAGACAAAGTGGGTCTAAAGACAGCTACGACCAACCTGTCCCATGGCATCAGGGAGGCTAAGAGACGGTACTCCAGGAGGATAGCCCGCCGTTTCAGCAACAGCAGGGACACACGGAGCCTGTGGCGAGGGATTCAGACCATTACGGACTACAAGCCCCCACCGCAGACCTGTGAGAGCAGCACATCCCTGCTGAATGAGCTGAACACATTCTTCGCCCGCTTCGAGGCACACAACACCATCGCCGCTCAGAAAGCACCACTCCCCCCCGGCGACCAGGTGCTGACGCTGTCACCGGACATTGTGAGGAGATCCCTCAGCAGGATCAACGCCCGCAAAGCTCCGGGTCCTGACAACATACCTGGTCGTGTACTGAGAGACTGTGCGGGAGAACTCACGGATGTCTTCACAGACATCTTTAACATGTCACTGAGTCAGGCGGTGGTTCCCACGTGCTTCAAAGCCACCAACATCCGTCCGGTCCCAAAACGGTCATCCCCCTCCTGCTCCAACGACTACCGTCCAGTCGCACTGACTCCCATCATCATGAAGTGCTTTGAACGGCTAGTCATGCATCACATCAAGGCTGCTCTCCCCCCGTCTCTGGACCCCTACCAGTTCGCATATCGCCCCAAACGGTCCACTGACGACGCCATCTCCACTGCCCTCCACACAGCCCTCACACATATGGACACCAGAAACGCTTATGTAAGAATGCTATTCATCGACTTCAGTTCAGCATTCAACACCATCATCCCCCAGCAGCTAGTTCACAAACTGGACCAGCTGGGGATCAGCACCTCGCTGTGCAACTGGCTGTTGGACTTCCTGACTGGGAGACCACAGGCAGTACGGGTCGGCAGCAACACATCCAGCACCATCACACTGAGCACAGGGGCCCCCCAGGGATGTGTGCTGAGCCCCCTCCTCTTCACCCTGCTGACCCACGACTGCACACCGATTCACAGCTCCAACCTCTTCGTAAAGTTTGCGGACGACACGACTGTGGTGGGTCTCATCAACAACAACGATGAGTCAAACTACAGAAGCGAAGTGAGCCGCCTGGCTGAGTGGTGCAGCGACAACAATCTCTCCCTGAACGTGGAGAAGACCAAAGAGATTGTTGCTGACTTCAGGAGACAACACACCCAGCATGCTCCTCTGACCATCAACGGTGCTGCTGTGGAGAGGGTGAGCAGCACCAAGTTCCTGGGTGTCCACATCTCAGAGGACCTCTCCTGGACTGTTAACACCGCATCACTCGCCAAGAAGGCACAGCAGCGCCTCTACTTCCTCCGCAAACTGCGAAGAGCCAGAGCCCCGGCCCCCATCAGGTACACCTTCTACAGAGGCACCATCGAGAGCATCCTGACCAGCTGCATCACCGTGTGGTACGGATCCTGCACCGCAACCTGCCGCAAGTCTCTCCAACGCGTCGTGAGAGCAGCTGAGAAGATCGTTGGTGTCTCTCTCCCCTCACTTCAGGACATTTACAGCAGCCGTCTGACTCGCAAAGCCCTCAGCATTGTGAGAGACCCCACCCACCCGTCACACAGCCTCTTCAGTCTGCTGCCTTCAGGGAGGAGGCTGCGGACCCTCCGAGCCAGAACCAGCCGACTGAAGGACAGCTTCGTCCACCAGGCTGTCAGGACACTTAACACTCTCCCTTCTCTTCCACCGTTTCCCGCCTTGCCCCCCCCTCACTCTCTCTGATCTCAGTATCTGTATTTTGGCAGATCTGGACCGCTTGCTTTGCACCATGTCACTTTAAACAAACCGAAAAACTGTTGTTGTCATGTCACAACTTGTTTCTTGTCTCTTTTTAACCTGCACTTTGTGTTTAAAATGTATTTATTGTGTAGCACCGAGGGTTTGAGGGTAACGCAATTTCGATTCTCTGTATGTATCTCACATGTGGTAGAATTGACAATAAACTTGACTCTGACTCTGACTCTGACTCTAATCCCTCTGTGGCTCAACCGCCAAAGTCCTTTGCCAAATGCTCAATGTTCAACTCTTGGTATACAGATGTTTCCTTCACCAGACCAAGGGGAATTCTGGACCGGCAACAACGGCTACTTGGGCTGAAGTGCGGTGTATAATTGATGTCTTTATGAAACACGGACTGCTGTTGCATTGTGCAACCTTTAGCTCATTTATTCTGAGCTGCACAATAAAACACGCCAATGGCATTAACTAGGGTACCAGAAGAGTGAAAATGAATGACACAGTTTAATTACACAGAATAGGAACACGTGAAATTACAGCAGGCAACATACATTCTCTTTCATTCCATTTCCTTGAGTTTGCACCGATAACTTTAGTTAATACACAAAACATACTTTTTGTTACATTTATGAGTTAAAAAGTCTCATGCACAGTAATCAACGAGTAGTTGTTGACGAAGTGTAGCCACAACATACCGCTGTCATCAGCAGTGAGGTTTAGCAATCGGTCTGTGTACCACTCATCTCTTACTGGTTAACAAACACTCTTAACAAATACTTAACATTATCTAGAACACATTTGTTGTAAAAAAAAATATGACCATATTACTTTTAACTGTACATGTGAACTGATAAACACAAGCCAATTCTACATCCCCTGTGTTTAATACCTGAATCTACAGTGTCACCTGTACTTTTTACATTAACTGACACAGGGTTGTTTGTTGATCTGACACTTCCAATAACTTGTTTCCTAGGGTACAATTAAGACCTTAGGCCAGCTTTACGCCAGTAGGCCAGACCTAATGTAAACAGAATGAGACTGGGTGGGATACTGTGTGGAAGGAAATAACTATTAAAATAATAGTTATGTAGTTATAGTACACAATATACAATAGTTATGTATATTATATAATATAAAATAATAACAATTTTTAAGGAAATAACTTATTACAATAAATAAATGGGTCTGTGCTTAAATGAATTTAAAGATGTAGTACTGTAGTACTCTTCCCCTCCTTCAAAATATGTCTCCAGACATCTAGAACTAAACTAACGCAAATTATATTATTTACAAGAGTCTCAACTGTCTGATTGTCTCTGTAGTCCATTGTAATTATGTGGTCGAATGCCTTTGCACACATCTAACATGTCCATAATAGCATAGGATAAAAACAAGGTTCGGGAATAACCAGGTGGGATGGTACTGAGAAAAGGATACAGGCAAACATCAATTTTGCACCTGGCCACGATTGATATGTAGGGGGCCCTGAAAAGCTCAGTGGGTTGTGCAGGCACTATTTACAGAGGCTACTGCCCTCGTGCAGGCAGCGCAGATTCAAATCCCGGCCTGTCGCTCTTATTGTGTGTCTTCCTCTCTCTATAGCCATTTCCTGTCCATCTACCTTGAATAAAAGTAAAAAAAAAATTTAAAAAAAAAGATTAATATGTAGGTTGTCCAAGGCAGTATTTCTGGTATGAGTATGTCTCTGGGTCTTGCTGATCGGGTTGACCTCCTTATAGCAGCCATGTCGTCCTCTACTTGCTTTGTACCACCCTGAGTATGGTCTATATGATCCTCTGAATCTGCCCTCTCCATGACATCATCCACTTTTGTATTTTCTTGTAGTTCCTCATTGTGACAGTAGCTGGTACTGACATCTGCACTGAACATGGCAGTGCAAGTGAGTCAGGTGTAGTTATAGACTATAGGCCTTTTCTGTTTTATACTCTGACGCCCAACAAGAAAGCTCATCATTTTGATGCACTGGCCAGATGCCCTGCCTTCCCAAGATTCCCTGCACAGGCAGTGGTTGGATTCTATAGAAAATTAATGGAATGCATGCAATACGAGCTATTTCTTGCATGCAATGGACATCCGGCCTTAATCAGTCCACAGAGGTAGCACCAGTTGTCAATATAAAAGTGGATTGTTTCTGTGGGCACACATTATGTAACACATTAGGATGGTTCAAATATTTCAATGGAAAAAAGGGGTTTTGCTTAAATAAATAAAACAATCTGTAGTACTCCAACCTGATTGAATGAATGAATTCTTTATTTTAAACAAATTCTAGTAATAATTAAGATAGTAGCAATAATAATGACAAGCTGTTTGAAAAGGAGTAAGGAGAAGCAAAGCTTATTATACCCCACCCCTTCTCCACTAATTAATAATCTTTCACTTCCTGCTCGAGTTTTACTATGATAAATTGTTTCTATAATAACAAAATATTCTGTTTATACACAGATACAAATGTATATATACATATACACGTATATAAATACAAACACACACAGAAATACATACATGTATAGTCATCTTTATGCATAGATTTTTACCTCTAAATGGAGTTTAACTTTCTTCATCCTTATATTCAGTGAAAATGATACTTAATGTACTGCTTTTTAAACTGGTTCATGTTTGGACACTGATTTCTTTCTACAGTCTGTTAATCTGTTCCACAGCTTCACACCATGGACAGAAAGACTAAACCTTTTAAAATTGTAAGCCTTCAAAGTCCTTCGTGGAACAATTTCTTTTTTTTTCACTCATGGAAAACAGTATTTCCAGTATTTCCAAACTAAGTATAAACTTAGTGTATTTGAAATGGCTCTCCCCACCAGTGACAAAGTAGTGGCACTGTACCACAATCTGTACATCCACAAAGCCCTGACTTTGTGGATCCTGACTTTGTGGATCCTGACTTTGTGGATCCTGACTTTGTGGATCCTGACTTTGTGGATCCTGACTTTGTGGATCCTGACTTTGTGGATCCTGACTTTGAGACCCCTTGAAACAGATAAATATGGCCTAATCCATGTACACATGTACATATTGGTTCACAATGTATCCCTGATTTAATGTTACATCCCATCTATGTTATTTCAACACACATCTAAAATGACAGACTTCTTTGTAAAGCAAGAGTGCAAAGAGAAGAATTGTAATAAGTTAAATAGTGCAGAGAGCAGACATAACTAATATAATATGAGAGCATATTAATTCGCATCCCTTTAAAACTATGATTAATTTATCATGAACGTAAGTACAATACAGTCAGAGTATGTCTGTGAAAGAGAGACTAGGAGCACAAGTGTGGATCAGAGAGGGAACATAATTGATGCTTAACATGTATCTACTGCTTATCCTTTCAGTTTTGTCTAGGGATAGTATGCATTTTTAGATTAAACCCTGCTATTATCCCTGGATGAAGAATGCGTGTTTAACATGCGCTGTGCATTATAAACGCACGGCGTCCTATTGCCTCCCTGGTGTCTGAAGGCAAGTTGAGGGGAAGGAAGACGACTCCGGGGGCATTATCAAGTGGGGCTACATAACACGACGGCCACGGTCTGTTTCGTTGGCCTTGCCTGCTTCACCAACATCACAAGAGTTTGCTGATGCAGGAGATGGATCGGGCGGCGGATCCATGCTGAATAACAATGAGATTCGCGTAGCGACCAAATCACATTGCACAAATATGACCAAGAGTCTCCTTCTGCCACTCCTCCTGTTGTATTTGTTGAACGCAAATAATGTATTTCCGAAGTGTGTCTTGCAAAGCCGTGGTCTGTCATTTTAGTAGCCAGTTGCAGATTAAGGTTCTGAAACAAGGTGGTTTATGACGTCCACGGCAATGAGGATGAGTAGCTCCTGGACATCCTTCTTAGTTCTGTTTACATTAGACCTGACGTGTGATTAAGTGTACCCTCAGAGGTGAGCTATTTGCAAGGCAAGCCTGACACACCACCGTTAACACAGTTAATTTAGAAAGGAAAGGCAACGTGTTAGATTTGCATTAAATGCAGGGTAAAAGGCGCTACTGTTGCACTGTCATAACAGGAACCTCTTTAGGGACAAGTCTGAATATGGCACACTTTGGATCAGGGAAAATATTTGTATTACCCATCTCAGAATATGCCAAAAAACATTTGCCACAAAGTGTGTTAGGTCTTGGACAAGGCCAGAACATATGCACATAATCTGCAGGTTGGGTATAGCGTCGATGACTGGAGGGGTCTGAGGCTGTAAAAACCATTGAGAGCTCTGCCCTGGTTAGATTTGCTCTCAGGACAACTTTGAGCTGAATCAAACTGTGTATAACACAGGGGGGTGACAAATGAATTAAGTGCAACACAGTATACCACTGATGGTCTGTCATGGTGAATCCCAGGTCTCTTTTCCAGAGCCTCCTAACGTCTAAAAGGAGGGATAACATCAGCTTTGCATTTATAAAGGGTGGAAATGATCCCTTTGTTGTGCGAAGATAATAATAAAACACAATTACACCGACGTTTGGGAAATCTGGAAATTGAGTAAAGTTTTTCTGTACAAGATGTCAAATTTGGATGTGTCTAAAAAAGTGTGAATTTGGTTAATTAAATCACTGAAGGAGTTGATTTAAAGATAAAAACTCTATATATTCTATACAGAAATCAGAGACACATTTGATGCCCTTTATGAGCCATGTTCCAAAGTTGGAGTCAGTGAGTGAGGGTGGGAGTTCATAGAGGTTGTTACAATCTTAAAATCTCTTAAATTATCACTGATTGTTTAACTACAGGGTTTGTCTGATATTGACTAGCAGGAGGACGTGTGGGAGAGCACAGTATTGATTCTAGGCCTTGTTGAATGCTTGATTTTTCAATGTGTAACCAGGTTTCATGATTAGTTAGTGGGTCATTGTCCATCCAACAGACTTAATGTCTTCAGTTTAGTCGTATGACAGAGTAGCAGACAGACCGGGAGAGCTCTGCTGAAATCCTGACAAGTTATACAAACAGTACATTATTGTCCACCTAGACGATGCACACCGGTAAGGGAACACAGTAAACATGGGAAAGACTGAAAAAAGTCAGCTCCACCCAGCGCAGCAGGAGTCGTGAACGTAATCGTGAAGAGGGCATGTTAACAGGAATTAGCCTCATGGACCAGCAAACATGGAGAAACGTGTGAAGTCTATGGAGGAGGGAACTGTTCTTCTCATCACCTCACCTCTTCTCATTACCTGAGGTAGCTGCCTCTTTCACCAAAAGTCAGCTGCGTGACCACCTGAATGCTGTCCGCACAAATTCCAGCGGGAGCAGCCGATTACAGCGAGTAAAGTGTGACTTAATTTTTAATAATTTTTTTTTTACAGGAGAATCATCTCATGAATAATTGTTTTCACTATCTTAAGAAAGCCTGGGTTGGGCAGATCTTCCACTTACAGTCTAATGCTAGGGCCAGCAGGGAAGCTATTCTCTTATACAGAAATATTCTGTTTGAACCTGAGGAGGTTATTGCGGGCGTCTTTTTATCGCGTCTGGCTTGCTGGCTACCCCGGTTATTCTAATCAATATATATGCCCCAAATACTGATAACCCTGACTTCTTTAATAAGGTTTTTCCCTCCATACCTGATTGATATAACTACAGCTTAATAATAGGAGGGGATTTAATTTGCTTTCTTAAGAGTACATTAGACAGATCAGGCAAAGCTCAACCTCTGATCAAATCAGCTAGAATTGTTAATAGTTTTACGAATCATAATGGTGTTTCGGATATCTGGAGGTTTAAATTTGATAATCAACAAGTATTTTCCTTCTATTCTAACTCCCATCTCCCCTACACCCGCATCACCTATTTTTAGACAGACAATAGGCTGAGTGATGTTACCACCTGCTCATATCATAGCATCAGTATATCAGATCACGGAGCTGTCTCATTTCAGATTACTCTTCCCAATGTCTTCAAACCCACTCGCGGTTGGAAATTTAATCCTCTACCCCTTGCGGATGAGCAGTTTATGCAACATATCAATGCTCAGATTTCACTCTTCCTGGACACTAACGCCTCAAAAATATACTGCATAACCCTTTGGGAGACCCCCCCAAGCCTATCTCCACGACCAAATAATTGAATATTCTTCCAGAATAAAAAAGGAAGGGAGTCTACGTTGAATAGCATCTCACAATCTATTGTCTAGATTGACAAGAAAGGCTCTCCCCCTCCCTCACCTACACTCTTCAATGAGTGGTTCCAACTACAGGCAGAGTACAGTCTATTCTCCACTGACAGAGCCATCTAGTTACTCACCAAATCCAAATTTAACATTTATGATTTGGGAGATAAAGCAGGCAAACTTCTAGCTCAACAGAGCAGTGAGGCGCAGTCCTCTAGATTAATCCCAAAAATGTATATGTATGATGCAGGTGAGGTCATTATTGGCCATACTGAGATTACTAACACCTTTAAGCAATATTATGTTAACTTATATAAATCAGAATATGATGGTAACATCTCCAATCTCCTTGATCGGTTGTTGATGGCTTCACCCTGCCAGCTTCTGCATCCGATCAACACTCTCTTCTTGGCAGTGAAATTTCTTGTCAAGAAATCCTGCTATTAAATGCTTGAAAAACAAAACGCCCAGGCCTGATGGCCACACCTCTGAATTTTATTAAAGGTTTGCCCCCACTTATGCCCTCTGCTCCAGGCCACGTTAAAGGAAGCTCTGTCAGTAGACAGGTTGCCCTCAACAATGTGCCAAGCTGTGATAAGTCTCCTGCCAAAGAAAGGGAAGGACCCGCTCCAATGTTTCTCATATTGTCTCCTATTATATTGTATTTTCAGTGCTCAGAAATGTTGGATTTGCCGACTCCTTTATATCCTGGATAAAACTCATTTACTCTCACCCATTAGCAGCAGTAGTCACTAGTGGGTTGCAGTCTGAGCAGTTTCCACCTGGCAGATGTGATTTATCTACTCTGTTATTTGCCATCGTGGTGGAACCCCTGACCATATCACTTATACAATCCAAGGATTTTGCATCGAACTTGGGGGCCTCAATCACAAGATGCAGATTACATTATTCTATTTATATCAGACCTTATAAAGACCATCCCACCCAACCATTTTAACCAATTTAAGGATACAAAATAAATCCCACTAAAACTGAAATGTCAATCAATTATTAAGTTCCTCAGATCTCCGCCTTGTATTTTCCATTCAAATTGGGTAATACGGGTTTTAAATATTATGGAATTAAAATCACACCATCCTTTTCTGCTTTTTTTCCCAAGAATTTTAGATTTCTTTTTGAGAAATGTAACAAAATAGATAAGGCACGTTGGTCTAACCTACCATTATTCAAAGCAGGCCAATTATCCTACCTAAGTTCATCTATCTCTTCCAAAATATCCTTATTTTAAGTAAAAAGTCGTTCTTTAGCCTTCTACTTTCCTTCATTTAGAAGTGGAACTCTCACAGAATTAAAAAAAAAAAACAATAAAAAGCAGGTCCTCCAGAGACTTAAAGATGTAGCAGGCATTGACCTGCCCAACCGTATGTATTATTATTATTATTGGGCTTGTGACATTAAGTCCCTATGACATGTTTTTCACAAAACAAGATGTTGCCCATTAAGGACAAACAATTCCATTTTAGTCTCAGCTGTCCATAGGACATTGTTCTCAAAGTCTTGTGGTTTGTTCAGATCCAGTTAGACAAATCCCAGTCATGCTTCCATGTTTTTGTTAGACAGAAGAGGCTTTCTCCTAGCAGCTCTAGTGTATCGTTCACATTCAGGGCCTCACATCTGTCCTTTACACACAACTTTCAGTTAAGCTGCTGTTTCATCATCCTTTTGAAGCATAGTAGTTTTACATAATGATACATTATTTGCATTTAGTCATTATCATCATTAAAACACACGGATATGTGGATAAATACTCATTTCAACAGTCATCAGTATAGTAAGATGTTATAAGTCCAAGTTCATTTATTAAAGGTAAGACGATCTCAGTCCCCTTTGATGTCCTTTACAAATAAATATCCTCCAGTGAAAGTCTTATTTCAATGTAAAAAAAAATAAGAATAGTCTCAATGAATATTGGAGGTTAAACCCAACTATCAGGCTGCAACTTGTGATTATTTCATAGTGCTGCTGCTGTTCTCAATTAATTAATTAATCCAGAGGATTGTGTCAGAGCTCACTGAATCCTCGCATTTAGTATTTGGTTTGGCCCACTTATTAATCAAGCAAAATTACTGAGGGAAAATATGGATATACATTATTTTCTCATTTGTTTAATTTATAAAAGCTTTTTTTGTTGTTGTTTTTAATTTAATTCACAAAATATTTGCAAACTATACACTGTCTATACATTTTGTAATCTTAATTCCACAAGTAAATAGTAAGATAAGATGTTACATAAATGCAGACATGTCATTGTTGCCTCTAAAATATAATGGAGCTGAACTGAAAACGCAATCAATATTTGTTTCTTTTGTGAACGTGACGTGGGCGGAGCCTAATCCTCATTCACAGGAGGGCAGAAAGGGATGTGACAATGATTAATGTTGCTGTAAGACGTTGATCTCCTCCTCCCTCCTCCCTTGTACCCGCCCTCAACCAGTGTAGAGTAAACAGAACATTCTAGTCTATTTGAATATTAATGTTGTAACATTTGACATTTTTAACAATGAAACATATCAGCATGAAGCTGCTGAGCCAAACCGTAGAAAAGTTGTTGGGCAAAAGATGAAAGAAAGAGTCTCAGGTTGAAATCAAAAGATTTGTATTATTTATTCATTTTTTTCAAAGAGATAAAAGGAAATAAAAGGATCTAGAGAGAAGATCTGGTGGAGAGAAGATCTGGCGGGGTAAAGATCTGGTGGAGAGAAGATCTGGTGGAGAGAAGATCTGGTAGGGAGACGATCTGGTGGAGAGAAGATCTGGTAGAGAGACGATCTGGCGGAGAGAAGAGTTTGGCGGAGAGAAGATCTGGTGGAGAGAAGATCTGGTGGGGAGAAGGTGACGTTGGCTGATCTACTGGTTTCCAGCAGTGGTCTCTCTGCTGGAACGTCTACGAAACCAGCCAGTCACAGTTTTCTGTCTTTTTATTCTCTTCTTTTTCTTTTTCTTTATCTTTCAGATGTTCTTCATCTCTTTCTCTCTTCTTGTTGTCTCTTTCTCCCCCCTGATGTTGTTCATGTTCATGTATGCTCAGGAACAAAGCGATGGCCTGTCGCTGTGTTTTACAACATGATTGACATTGCAGCCCTGAATGCACATGTGCTTTATCGGGCATGCACTGGGGGGTAAAGGAGAGGCGGGCTGACTTCCTGGTGGAGCTTGCAAGCGAGCTTGCACAGTCACATATGGGAGCTAAGAAGGCGAAGAAAGACAACTGTCTTCAGCGACAACCTGCCACACCTGGCCAAGGAAAAAGGGCAATGTGCCAGGTGAATTGTCGGTGCAAGAACAATCATGCCACTGTGCGTTGTGTTAATTGCTGCAAATATACGTGTGGCAAATGCAGAAAGGAGATTGTGTGGCAGTGCAAAGTATGTGCAGACAATGTAGAGGGTTGAAGTCCACATGATGCACAGATTTGTTTGTTTGTACATTTCATTACAGTGTTATGCATGTAAATAAGTAGTGTTTGAATAGCGTGCATTAACAATAAATCTCAGCAATATATGAAAAACAAACTGTGTTGACCTCTTACTAGAAGTGACAGAAGTGACAAACGTGAGGGTAAATCATGAAAAACGTATCCACCCCCTTGTTGCACGCACATCAGAACTGCCTAATGGCTGTGCTGCTCATGTGTAAACGATGTAGATGACTGCTCTTTGGGCATGCACATTTTGACTGACCCAGCCACTTGGCCGTCCCCTGGACGTTGCAGGTAGAAAAGCCAAATGGCTGGGCTACGGATGTTCTAGTGTTAAGAGAATAATTAACAGGCTTTTTCTTCCATGTCCATGTAAACGTATTCATCGAAGAGCGTGTTTCAAGGCCCACTCTACACAAATGGTGACAATACTGCACTTTCATATAAATGTTTCCTGCAGCACAAGATCAGTCGCACATTTACAAGGTGAGTGAAAAGAAAAAAATGAACTCAGTTCAAATTAAACAGGTTTTGGAAAAATGTACCCTTATCTAGTGTTTTACACATTCTGAGTTCATTCTTTCCTGTTAAACGTTTCATTACAAACCATTTGGCAACCAAATATAAAGATTTTTTCCATTTTTTGGAGACCCGGCACAAGAATTTTGAAAATGCAAATATATCATCAAAAACCTTATCATTGGTTTACTGGTCACATATCCAATGGAGATTTATGTTCCTCACAGAGGATGAAGACTATCCGGTCTTCTAAGAGAATTCCTTCTGACGGGGGCAGGACATTGATACAGTAGTAAGCACAACCACTCCCAGCACAATATTGACACTGCAGCTCAGCAGGGCTTTTATAAAACTGTTTCTCTTTATCTCATTATGTGGGTCTTCTCCAGAAAGTGTCAGGGTAAATCATTTTCCGTCTTTTTCTATCTTCTGTCACCAGATCTTCCAAATTTAAACTTCAATTCTAACAACAACTTGCATAAAATGCAGTCAGTTAGGTGAAAAACAAATATCAGGCATCAATATTTTCTGTAACCGACCAAAAGCGCCCAGCAGAGTAAATAAAGATGAAATACCTCGTATGCAGAACCTACATGACTAGGGGCTTGTAGTTAAAGCGAGAAGCTGAAACAAGCACTGGGAGAGGTCCCAGAATCCTATATTTACAGTTTAGTTTGTGTTCTCTGTCTTTTAGCAGCAGAAAAAGAGTGAATGAACTTAAACAAGGATTGTTTAAATTAGATTGTTGTTTAATGGTTCTACCAGGAAACTAATTGAAGAGTGAAAAATATCATCTAAAATTCGATTCGCTTCAGTTTTTTTCCAATTTTAGTGAGAAAAATGTGGCAGAAACTACAGGAAGACACAAGAAGTTGAAGTTTCTTGTATAGTTTTCCTGTATACTTTCCTGTATGTGTGCTAAAATAACACTGTGGATTATATCCACTGATATTCAGAATAGTAAACATATTTCTGTTTCTCAGTGGAACATGTTACCTAAAATAATACAACAAATGAAAATGGTAGAGACTACAAACCAAATCTTTCCCCCATTTTTCCAGTTGTTTAGTAGTCCACACATTACCTCTTAATTACACTTGGGAGCTTCTAGACATCTGGAATGTCATGTGCAGAGTGCATGGATTCCTGCATGGAAATCCTCGAGTGAAATTAGATGTTCAAAACCGTGCTTATGCCCAAAGCCATGCACGATTCATTTGAACATCGTAATCAATGTTAAATTGAGCGCAGATGCATGAACACAACGCTCTTCCCTGTCTCCTTCCTCAAGTAAATCAATTTGATTATGATAATGAGTATAAATATCCATGAAAAAACATTTATCCACACAAAGAATTTTCAAAAGCAAGTGAAAAAAAAATAAAATTCAACCGTGAGCTTGAGACACTCCTGTCAAAAGTTGTGGCCAGGAAAAAATATTTATTTGGTGGCATTTCCATTGATTTAAGCCATAAAAGAAAAAGTGTAAAAAGTGTAAACGTGAAAAAGTGTAGTGTGCTGTGGTCATGTTAACCGTTCTGGATTATTTGTGAATGTTTGTGAATGTTTATGTTTAGCATTAGTGAATCTTTACATTCTTTTTTCATTTTCAACTTATATTTCAACTTATATTTAGATTTGAAGCAACACAATCCATTACCTTTCCGCTGCAGAAATACAGACAAGTTGTGCCAAAGTGAAAATCGACGTGGATGTGGAAACGAAAAAAATAAATCAAGAATCGTTGCAAAGCAGAGTGTTGCAGCCACAGGAAGAGGGACTGGCCACCTTCTGGAATCCTGCAGCACCTGCGGCTGACTCCATATAATACTCTGAAAGAAGCCTAAACATTCAATAAAAAATAATATTCATATATTGCTAAGTCACATCACTTTGTACCAACTGAAACTTTTAGTGGCATGTTAGTTTGATTTTAAAAAGACAACATTGTGTAACTGGTTCTTGACTGCAACTGGTATTTTAATGCTTGTCTGTTCAGACACAGTAATGATATTTTAAGGATCTGGCTTTAATCTGGATTAGTTGTCTTATATGGTTGCCGTGGCGACCTGTCAGCTCTCGATGAAAGGTTCATGTTGCTTGGGAACCGAAGCGTTGCCAGGGCAAGTTCAGGGCAGCGACGTAGAGGGATGCTCTTGGTCACCTAAATAAGCTGATGATCCAGTCTTCATCCTGGACCAGCAGACCAGCGTGGTCCCTGAAGACGAGCTCCCTCCCACCTCTTTAACATCTTCTAGTTGTGCCAAAGCTTCTACAGTTGCTCAGATAAGCACAACTTTACACAGTCTTTTTTAGGAAATGCATATAATTGTCTAACCTTGTAATTTTTTAACTAATCTTGTATGACTTGTTCTTAATTAATCTGATCAACACTGTTTTCTTCTCAGGAAGTACGAGAGTTAATTTCATTTCATGCGATGGACGTCTGTGTTCCTCACAACTGATCATTAATGTGTGTTCACATCTTCACGTGACACAAATACACAAAACTTATCAATTTACTTTGGATTTAGGTTGGAATCACTTTAGGGCATTTATGTTTGGAAATGATGTTAGATGTGGTTTTCTTTAACTGTCCAGGTATAATTCACAAGTGTTTAAATGTGAACATGTTTTTTTTTTTTTAAATCTCTTTACTTCAGGAGATCTTGAGGAACATATTTTAGTGTATAAAAGTTGTCCAATACTGATCAGCAGTTTTTTTTTGCTTTTTACAAAGTCCAGCTCAATATGACACTGTGACAAGTGTCAATGAATATTAGTCACCAGCAGAGTTATCAGTTGCTTCCCACACAGCTGGCTACGGATACAGATCCAACGATTTGTTTTTCAGCTGCAGTGTTGAGAACTTGGGCTGACGTGCCATTTGACAATGCTGGATGTAGAGCATCATGTAAATAATCTCTTTATCTGTCAAATGTCGTCATAAGTTCGTCAGTGTTTCCAGTCAATCACTTACCCTTACCCTTACTAATGATATTTATTGTTATTTTTTGCTACCATTAGAGTGGAAAGTTTTGGAAAGTCAAAATTTTCCACTGACAACAAGGTTGCATCAGCCCAGCAGTTTCCCGAATGTTCACTTGGCCCTGGTGACATTTTGCAAAGTCTGCACCACAGTCAGCTCGAGCACATTTTGAAAGCAGGTGAGGACGCGTCAGATCAGCAACAACACTTGTTCCAAACGCCTATTCTGGTGGCTGCTATTTTTCTTTGACAGTTTAGTTGTTATTGCCTGGTTTGTGGTACAGACCCTGCAGACCCAGTAGGTCAGCATGAAGAACAAGGAAGATCAGGCCTCCCTCTTCTGCAGCGAGCAACAGAGGTTTGACCTCAACCACGCCCATGACTCCACATGTAGTCATGTGAGAAGTAAACAAATGAAACTGTTTGATAGGTTTATGCAAACTGTTTTATTTTATTTTATTTTTTTGTTTATCCTTTAGTATTTTTTTTTACTGACATTGATATTTATGTACATACATATACTGCAAGCTTTACACTATATTTATGTTATGTTTTGTTTTTTACTTTTTATATTTTTTATTTATTATTAACAACAATGTAGAATAAAGTCAGCCTTTTTAATGTCAAAACACTTCAACAGAAGTGTTGTGGAAAGCTGAAACAAGCAGATATTGCGGGGAAACCCTCCGACATCTCGGACTTCAAGGTGTTTTGTGTAGAGAAACTGATTCAAATGACTAATTCTTTATTAATAACCAAAAGGTGAATTTATTGATGCAATATAAATTGGCAATAAATAAATGGAAGCATAAAATAACAAAATCAAGAAACATTTGGAAATTATCAAATGTAGCAGCAAGACACACTTTAAATTTCCTAAAATTGCCATGAATGATTTGGGTGAGGGGGTGTAACGTGGCAGCATCTCTCAACAGATTGAGTCGTATGCAGCATGGGCAGGTGACACGTGAGCTCTGAGTTTCTTCACACTTAGACAACATGGACAGAAACTTACATCCAACAGTTCTATATCCAGGTTCAGAGACATTCCTTCTAAGTAGCGTGAAGATTAGACTATCTGTTAGAAACCGGCCCACAACACATGCCTGTCGAGGGCTAGGCCCTCACAGAGCAGCCTGGAAATCTACTGGGAGTGGAATGGTGTTGACTCAAAACGGACTGGATGTGCTGTGGGCAGAAGAGCTTCTGGGCAGAAGACAATGTTGTTCATTTCCCCTGAAGTAGGAGTCGTCTCTTCTCATTTATTGCCATAGTCACAGTGTATGCAAACAGCAAACAGAAATGCAGCGACCATCTCAGCTACTTAAATGTCCCTCTCTTCATTTCATTTTTCGTTTTTTTGCTGTCTCCTTAATTATCCACTTATATTTCCAGCTTCCTCGGTTTTAACTACTACGACTTTTTACTGCCACTAATGGAAACACGGCCTCTGTCAGTCTCTGTGGCCCCATTCAAACCTGACATTAATGTACAACCTGAAAAATCAGATTACAAGTGGCCAACATTTAGGGTGTTTTATTTATATACCCAAATGAATCTTGAGTTATCAGATCTGATGCTCCCGCTCTATATGCAAATACATGCATGTTTGTTTACCTTGAAACACCAAATGTGTTGTTACTTTCAATCACAGATGGGATTTTTTGGAAATAACTGGAAGTCACCTTTGTTTTATGCTTTGTTCAGCACTTTGGTGAACCTTGTTTTGTTTAAAGTGCTTTATAAATAAAGTTGAGTTGAGTTGAGTTGAGTTGAGTTGAGTTGAGTTTCCCCAAACTTTATTCAACAAAAGATATGCAAAATAAAAATCAGGGTATATGCAAAAGAATTAAAGATCCTCAATAATCAGGAGGAAAAAAAATTATGAGGAAGAGCTTTATTGGTCATTCCTGCACAAAATCAAACGAGTTGATAATGTTAGATTATAGGTGTACCCTGACCCTGATGTGCTTAGATTGCAAAGAGATGTCTCCAAGGCCATCTTCACTTGTATCCTGATTGACTGGCTCTGAATTCGTGCTGAATGTGCTCAGACCCTAGCATGGGCTACTTGTGATCAGATTTCCAATGACACATTTTAATGCCAGACCTGAAGGGGTCTGCTCTGTGTATAGTCTGAAAGCCAGGTAGGAACGCACTGGTATGTGTTCCTGCAGACATGCCTTGATGAAACACATAGTACTTAATTATGGGCAGTTTGAATTTGTCTTAACTCCAAATTCTTACATTTTATGTGCCAAGATTGTGGTAGACAAACAAAGTCTAAACTTTTTCCTCCTCCTCTGCTTTTACTCCACTTCCTCTTCTTTTCCTCTTTAACCCGTATGGATGTGGTCTTATTCTTGACATCACTTGGACTTTGGACAGCTCAGTCAGCTGCTCCTATATGTAAACGATTTTCCAGTTGTCATATGTCAAGGTTACTCATCATAACGGATGTTAGAAAGTGCCAGAATTATCAGCAGAAATCCTTTAAGCAGCTCAGCATCCAAACTAGCTTAGAAAAATGCTTAAAATATCAGCGCCTTTCCAGAGTAATGCTCTGTAGAAAATCTCAAGTTGTTGCAAAGAAAGACACAACTTGAGCAGAGCTCATGTAACAGGCTGCCACTCGTATGTCCTCATTTTACAGCTTCGGGTTTCAATGAAACATGAATGAACTGCAATTCTCGATCCAATCAGCATAAAAATCAATGAAAGAAGCAAAGGAAGCGTCTGCACTGTAAGGAAGCAGGAATATATATAGATGACTGCTACAGCCTCCTGCAGAAGACTGCTGTACTGGAGATGAAAACTGATTGATTAGAAGTAAATGTGGAGGTAAATGGACTGTGTGGAAATGAAACCACCCTGACAAAACAGTGAAGATGAGCAAGTTAACACATGGCTAAGAGCAAAGATAACACAGCCAAGAAAACAAACTCTTTGAATTGTAGTAACTCATCGAGTGATAATCCTCCCTGGAACTGTCTCGGTGCAAAACCAAAAAGTAAATAATCTCTCCTGGAAGTGGAGGATGTATCACAGGCAGGGAACAGTAAGCTGAAACATGTGAAATTGACTCGCCTTCACTTCCTGCAAGACAGAGGAAACTGATTGTGGGGGACTCCGCTGTAAATGATGTGCAACGGATGTGCAGTAATGGCACCAACGTCCTCTGCTTTCCTAAGGGTATGGTCAACTATCTGAAGGAGAGAATTCTTACAATTGTGACTGAATGTCTGACTGTGACAAATATCGTTCTGCATATAGAGTCAAATTATGTGTCCAAATACCAATCTAAGGCTCTGAAATGGGACTTCACTGGATTATTAAACACAGTGAGCTCTCTGAATGCAGCTGTATTCATTAGTGGACCTCTATCACCTATCAGAGGAGACTGCCACAGACTGCTCCCAAACACAAGGGAGCAAATAATACCTCCAAAACACATAAGTTGGCTTTATTAAATGTTAGTTCTTTAGCTGAGAAAACATTTTTTAATTAATGATTTTATCACTGAGCACAGGCTGGACTTTATGTTTTTATCTGAAACTTGGTTAGACCAAAATAACAGTGCAGCTCGTCCCTCCTAGTTACAGTTTTATCAGCGAGGCCAGAGTGAATCGGAGAGGAGGAGGGCCGCAGTCTTATTTAATGAATCATTTCAATGCAAGCAATTATATCCTGGACGTTTACTGTCTTTTGAATACGAGGCTGTACAGCTGAAGGCCTCATCCAAAGTCGTGTTTATTGATGTTTACAGGCCTCCCAAATGCTGTGCAGACTTTTTTGATGACCTCAGTGAACTGCTGTCTATGATCTATGTTTGATTTTGACCATGTAATTATTGTTGATGGGCTTAACATCCATGTGGACATCCCTCAGGACAAAGGAACTAAAGACCTTAATAGACGTGGACAACTTTGGGCTGACAACATGTAACAGAGGCCACACACAATAGAGGCAACATTCTAGACTTACTGATCTCTAAGGGTCTGAGCATTTCAATTCATTTCAATTAAATTTTATTTATATAGCGTCTATTACAACACAAGTTGTCTCTAGGTTCAAAAAACTGCAGGTAAAAACTCCCTTAGTGGAAGAAAAACCTTAAGCCAAACAGTGGCAAGAAAAAACGAAAAACAAAGAGGGAAGAAACCCGGATCAGGACCTGGCTCATGAGGGGGGACCCGCCTGCCGAAGGCCAGCCGGGTAGTGTGTGTATATATATATATATATATATATATATATATATATATATATATATATATATATACACATATATACACCAGACAAAGCAGGTTCATAAAGACCTGGATGACAGAGTCTGGTGTGGATGAACGTGACTGGTCTGCACAGATTCCTGACCTCAACCCGATAGAACACCTTTGGGAGGAATTAGGGTGGAGACTGAGAGCCAGGACTTCTCGTCCAACATCAGTGTGTCTTCACAAATGCGCTCTTGGAAAAATGGTCAAAAACTCTGTGGATTTCTTACCAGAAGAGTTTAAGCTGTTATAGCTGCAAAGGGTGCACCGTTGTTATACTGAACCCTATGGATTAGGAATGGGATGTCACTTAAGTTCATATGCATATCAAGGCTGGGGAGTAAATAGTTGTAACGAACATTTTTTTTGATTGTTGTTTTGTTGTCCTGATCTGACCAAACATGACTACATAAGTAAAACTTGGTTGATTGAATGTATTGGTCTGACCAGGCCAAGGGGTGGAATGTAAGGAGAATTATTGTTAGTTGTCCTGGTCAGACCAAACATTGGTTATGTAAGATGTTTTTCTAATTGTTCGCTTATATCTGAGAAAAGTCTTGTTATTTTGTTAGTTCCTGAGAAAAGTCTTGTTATTTCTTTTGTGTGCCTGAGAGAAGTTTTTGTTATTTTGTGAGTAGAGCTGGGAAAAGTCTGTTGTTTTGATAGCATGTTCTGAGAACGGTTCCTGGTTTACAAAACATGTTTTGCACATCAGGATCTGTTCCCAAGAGCAGGGTCTGTCTGTGGGGTGGGGTTGGCCCCCCCATCTCACACACGGCCCTTGTACGAGAGAATATAGCGACGGAAAGTCTCTGTCCGGGTCAGAGTCAGCTGTGGGTCACGTACGGATGCCCAGCAAGGTTGGAAGCTGCTTTTACCGGGACTGTTTGGCTCTCCAGTCCGTGTGTCAACGGTAAGGATGGAACGCTTCTCCGATGGTTGTTTGGAGCTATGCTCTGCAGGGGGTGAACGACACTTTCATCCTAGCATCATAGTAAATGAGAATAATGCCTGTTTGATAAACTGAAGCTTGTGATAAACTGAAGTTTGTGTGACTGACTTTGGCTGTGCGCTGCGGGGGACACAGGTTGGTCCTTGCATCACAGTAGATGTGGTTTATGTATATATGAAAACCAAAGTGATTGATCCTGCTAGAATCACAGTGAGTGTGATTTTGTGTGTGCGTGAAATGTAGTTAACCAAAGTGAGAGACACTTTGGTTAGTCAGTGTTCTTTTGTGTGTGAAAGTGTGTGAAATACCTGTATAATATTCTATATGCATGCTTCATTCATATAATCCAAGTTATATTCTTTGTGTGTGTTTTGCCTATATAACCAAATAGATTGCTTATGCTATGCTTTGCGTAAAATAAATATATATATATTGTTCATCAGAGTCTGTGTGTGCTTTCTGTGTGCCTACCTCCGACGAACCTTAAGAAAATTTCACACAACAATAGTTTTGGCCATGTAGTGTATATATATATGTGGATGTGGTGGAAGAAGATGTTGATGAGAAACCATCATGGAAAGAGAAGCCAATGCACAGTATTTAACATTGACAGATTTAAAAAGTGGCTGACATCAAGAAATCCTCTTAGTGGCTGGAAAAGTGAAGGACAGCACGGAGGCCGTAATCATATCACTAGAAGAACAGGCCTTGAGCACAAGAGCGATAGAAGCCAGGGTCTATCACACCAAACACGACCCCAGACGGTGCAAAAACGCCCCAGAGACAATCCAGCATTCAAAAGCTGGATGCAAGTTGCTGGCAGTTAAAGTACACATGAAACAACCCAACGAGGAAGCGATTATGGTTTACAGAAACATATGCACTGAGTATGGGTTGGAAGTCCCAAAGTGAATGTGGGAGAAATCTCCATGATTAACTGATGAGGGCTAAGCAACCTGACATGGTTGTGGTCGACAAACTCCAGAAGAAAGTGGTTGACATGGCAAAGTGACAGCAATGCTACAGATGACTTCATTTCTGACATTGTCAGTTAGACAAGAATTTGTTCCTGAAAAATCACAATGCATTTTTAAGCTAAACACAAGTTAATTTTCAGTGAGCTAATTTAGTAGTTTGATCTTTTAAAAAATGTATTTAATTTCTCTGTTCAGAAATGCTTAATCTGAAAATAGAAATTCACCATCTGTATCTTTTGCTGATAAAGAGAGGAACATAACTGATTTGCACAGTTATCACATTGCAATAATAACAAGCTCGTGAGTGTTCTTTTTGAATTTTAAGGAGTAAACAACATTATAGTTTTTCCAGTCACTGGATGTATAGCAACCAAACTGGAGTAGACTATGATAATGCACATTCATTCACTTAAACTGAATTAACCCTCATGCTCATGTGAGCTTCTGTCACTTCAAACATTAGGGAATATTCATTGAACAACTTTTTTACAGGCCGCTGAACACACCACGACAGATCTGCTGTCGTTTTGCACATCAATGAGTAC
Source organism: Xenentodon cancila (assembly GCA_014839995.1). Taxonomy (NCBI): domain Eukaryota; kingdom Metazoa; phylum Chordata; class Actinopteri; order Beloniformes; family Belonidae; genus Xenentodon; species Xenentodon cancila. The sequence goes on along the minus strand of CM026210.1, from coordinate 19,495,281 downwards.
ACCAAGCTCACCCGATTGGCAGCTAAACACATTTAAGGTGTGCATTTATCTGCTCACTTGTAGCAATAATGGGATTCGACTACAGCATAAAATCAGGAATTTATTGTTTTTTAATATTTATTTTGATTTTTGTGATACAAATCTTGCTGTTTGGTTCATTTATTGATACCATATTGCAAATACAGGAAAGCATACAGTAAAGAGAACTCACAGAAGGAAAATAATTACCTTATGTGAGTTTTATACCATTACTGTTGATCAGGGTTTAATATTAAAATGAACTTTTTACTTATCAGGCTCAGTGTATGATGGCAGCACCATGTGTGTTTTGTCTTTCTAATATCCTCATGCTCCCACTGAGGGACTAATGCTTTCACATCAGATAGAAATTGGATTTTCAATTGTTTCATTTCTGCTGAAAGTTAGACAAGTCAACAATTCCTCCAACATGTATAGGAAGGAAACAATTCAAATGATCAGTTTATGTTCAGTTTTCCCAGGCAGCTGTTACACTGTGTTCAAATGAGCACTAACTTAGCTTTTAGTAATAGATTAGGAAATACTAAGAGTTGGCTACAGTGGACCAACTCCCCTCTGCTGGAGTGAAGGGCTAAAAATCTTTAAGAATAAACTTGACAATATACTTTCTGCTGTTATTCTTTACATGATAGCAATATAATATCGTATAATATAATAATATAGTAGGCAGCACGGTGGCTTAGTGGTTAGCACTGTTGCCTCACAGCAAGAAGGTTCCTGGTTCGATTCCCGGCCCGGTGGGTCTTTCTGTGTGGAGTTTGCATGTTCTCCCCGTGCTTGCGTGGGTTCCCTCCGGGTACTCCGGCTTCCTCCCACAGTCCAAAAACATGCGTGTAAGTTAATTGATCGTTCTGAAATTCTCCCTAGGTGTGAATGTGAGTGTGCATGTTTGTCTGTCTTGTGTGTGGCCCTGGATGGACTGGCGAGTAAAGCGGGTATAGATGGATGGATAATAATATAGTGTCACCACATTAAAGAATTAATAATTGTCTCATTAGAGGCACCACCTCTGTTAAGGAGTAATAATAATAATAATAATAATAATCATCATCATCATCATCAGTCTATCATTTAAAGGCAAAAATTCTCACTGAAGGGATCTTACCATTATGGAAAAATACACATGAAAAACTGGTTTAGTTGTGAACTTTTATCAACAGCATGCAAAAGTAGTAAATTGTGCAGATAAATGTTATTCATTAAAGTACAGTTAGTTCAGACTCTTATTTTGTCTTTGAGTTTTGGCTCTGCTGTCACACAGCTGCAATGACCTATCATGATAATCATTTAGTGTTTAGTCCTAATCATTCTTGTGTTTAATGACTATGCATTTTATTTCTCTGTGTCACTTCTGCATCGAGGCTCACGATGTACATTTGCATGCAAGTGATGTATTTAATCTATTGAACTTGGACCATCTGTCACGTCTTTATTCTTGATAACTTAATGCTCTCAGTTTCAGCCCAGATAGGTGTTAATAGTTTTTTCAACAACATTTTGGCGATCACGAAGGGACATCGTCTGTGCAATTGTTCCCGTTGCAGAGTGGACATCCTTGGGAGACTACCTGCCAACATTACCCCGCGTAGCGAGGGACATGGACCTGATGTCGTTTTTAGGCGTGGTGGGGGGTGCACTACTGATGTCTGCAGGAAGACCCTGGTCATTTCTGGGTAATACTGTTTTGTTTTTTGTACCGTTTCTTGATGATCTCTGCCTAGAAGCTTCTGTTGACATTAATAGAACTCTAACCACCATCTTACTCCATAACCTTAGAGATGTTCAGACCATTGAAAATGATTAAGTTGGGACAATGCCCTTTCTTGTGTGTTATTTCTATCAATGTTGAGTCTGTCCAAAACGATCAAGAACACAACATGGATGTTAAAATCCCCCTCAACAATTACACGATCAAAATCAACACGAATGATTGAAAGCAGTCCAGTAAAATCATCAAAGAAAGTTGCATGGTACTTAGGTGGGCCGTAGACATTGAGAAACAACACATGGGGTGAGGTTTTCCACTGAAGAGCCACATATTCAAATAAAGCATAGTTGTCATAAGACATTTGCTTACATTGAAGGGAGTCACTAAACAAAACAGCTACTTTTCCTTTCTTGTTCCGTCCAGGTTTACTCACGAAGCTGTAGCTGGAAGGTTGTTTCTAGAAGAACTGGGGCATGGTTATCTTGACTTAACCATGTTTCTATTGAAAACATAAAACTGTCCTGTCCTGTTTTTATTATGGCCTGACTGTGGCTGACTGTTTTGGGTGAATCTTTTTTCTCTAAAAAGTGGCTAATCTTTTTTTGCTATGTATAAACTCAGGGATGGAGGAAGCTACTTTCATATCAGGCCCCAGCTTATCCTGGAAAGAGCCACAAGTACACTCAGTACTGCAGCTAGGACCCGGCACATATCAGTTTAAACTCATTAGTACTTTATCTGACTGTTTTAATAGATTATGTTTTTGTTTATGCTGAGGAGGGAGTGTTGGACGCTGGGGACTAGCCTCTTTCACCAGCTGCTTCAGATGACTCAGTTGACAGGGGAGGACAATGGGGTGGGGGGTTTTGGGTGCAGGAATGGGACTGGGGGTCATTTTGGTGGCAGCGGTTACCAGCTTCTTGTGGGAGCGAAATGTGGATGACTTGGACGAGGGTGGGTCTTTTGGTGCAGGAAGCGTCAGACATAACTGCAGGATTACGTCCTTACCAGGCGCAGGTGGCGGCTGGGGCAGCCCCATCTCGAGGTTACCACTGGGCTGCAGCTGTAACGTACAAGCGTAGAAGAACTGTGTGTTAGAACAGCAAGGCAGACTCACTCTGCTGACTGTTCAGCTGTGTGACTCTCAGCTGTACAGTCTAATAAACTTCCTGTACCATATTTATTTACCAGACAATAATAAAAGACAACATAAGAAACATTTTGTTCCCTTACAAACCTTAAAATTAAAGTTATGATTAACCTAATCAAAAATAAAGAATGTTGACAAATGCCACCACTATTTAGTCACAAAATTAAACATTCACATGTTCTAGACTAAGTAATATTGAAGGTAAAACCATGTTTTTAATGATAAGTGTTAAACAGTGTTTTCAACAATTATCAAAATAATTACTACCTCTGGTTCTGAAAATAATACAAATGAATATGATTCTAATCATCCTAAATGCCACCCTGAAAATAATGATCAATTGTGATTAAAACATTAGCATACTGAATTGAAGTGAAGTCACAAATATTGATTAACTTAAACAAAGGAGTACTTCATTTCCAGGAGAATGTGTGTCTGCAACAAAATGAATGTGGCAAAAGTTTATGGCTGGGTTTCTTTACAGCTTTATATAGCTGGGTTGCCATGACAACGCTACTTCTGGCTTTTAGGGAGTCCTGCAATCATCAAAAACCCTTCTTTCATACATCCTTTGTTTAGCACAGTGATAGTCGCAGGCTGAACATCTGGATATCAGTGTTCAAACATTGATTAAAAATTATGTAAATGTTGTAATAATATAATATCTTGGTTCATATTTGTTGAGGTTGAGAGTAGGACCCAAATACAAAAAAACAGGAGCAAGAATAATCAAAATCTTTTATTTAAACAAACAAAAAAAAAAGAACATAAATTGCTGCCAAGGCAGGATATACAAAAAAGCCAACAGTCCAAAAGTAAGTACTAGGAGTGTGTTTATGGGAATTTTTTACCGTTCTTCCAGAAGCACATTTGTGAGGTCACACTGATGTTGGACGAGAAGACCTGGCTCTCAGTCTCCGCTCTAATTCATCCCAAAGGTGTTCTATCGGGTTGAGGTCAGGACTCTGTGCAGTCCAGTCACGTTCATCCACACCAGACTCTCATCCAGGTCTTTATGGATCTTGCTTGTCGGAATAGGAAGAGGAAGGGGCCAGCTCCAAACTGTTCAAACAAAGTTGGGAGCATGGAATTGTCCAAAATGTCTTGGTATGCTGAAGCATTCAGAGTTCCTTTCACTGGGACTAAGGGGCCAAGCCCAGCTCAGGAAAAACAACCCCACACCATATTCCCCTTTCCACCAAACTTTACACTTGGCACAATGCAGTCAGACCACAGTTCCACACTGGAATTCACTGAGCTGCTCAGAGCAACCTATTACAATGATCTTTCCCCCTCGTTAAACCAAGAAAAAATGAATAAGAAAAACATCAAAAAACATAAACAATTTGCTTGCTTATTTGTTTTTAGTAAAAAAAAAGTTCCTCACAAAAGACTCAGCTGCTATATGTACTATCCCTTATGGTACCGACCCAAATCTCATACAGGACACGCTAGAATATTATTTATTCTAAATTAAGTAATACAGAAGATACATCTAAACGGGGCGTGATTCAGTATACAAATGAATCCAGGCTTTTTCAACTGTAGGTATTATATTTTTAACGATGTGAACCACTACAGCATCTGTAATGGCGACCACCAGGTCCGCCATCACACAATGTCAGACGTGAGAAATGTGAACCACTTCCAGGTGGCTTGAGAGCATGTGTTGGTTTGGAAACACATTTTGGGAAAACCATTCACTTTTAGTGGCACATGCTGCAAGTTTTGTCTGCGCTGCGATGCCATATCATAATTATGCAGCTCAAAGTGAAAAATGATTTTCAGTTTTAAACGTTGCCATTAAGCCAAACAAATCATGGCCGTGTTTTATGCCGGTGTGCCGTTCTCTCCTGCTCTGTGTCCCAACCTCACAGCACAGCACATTCTCCTCTCTGAAGGGCTTTTTATTCTGAAATTATATGTGAACATTTGATTGGGAAAACACACTCTGACAATAGATGCTCTCAAGCACTTTATTGCGGTTCCCTTTCTTCGGTTATTCCATATTGATACTGAGTGTGCATTTAGCTTGGAGGCCTTCTTGCAGCTGCTCCACTTGTCTGAAAATTCCCTCTCAGTGGAGCTGACCAGAAAGGAATCCTAACCAGATGCCCAAACTACCTCAACTGGCTCCTCTTGTTGAGGAGGTGCGACTCTATTCTGAGTCCCTCCCATATGAGGAATACCTCACTATTTTCTGAGGGAGAGTCCAGCCACCTGTAAGGGAAAATAAATATCCTACTTATGTTGTCCTTTGCTATTCTCCGTTAGTTGTACCTTGTGTACTACACTGTGTGTATTTCCACTCTGTCAGGTCACTCACCTTGCAAATCAGTACTAACCAGTTGTGAAGATGTTTTTGCAGAAGTAACCATACGTCTCAGGCAGCTGTTGGTCTGGGAGGGATTGAAAAATTCCCTGGTTGTGTTCGAGAAAGTACAGGTGTATAAGAACTGTGTAAGGGAAGCAAGGCAGCCCATCTGCCCTGTGTTCAACTGTGTGACTCTCAGCTGTACAGATTAATAAACTTTATTAACGGAGCTCTCCTGTACTGTACTGTATTTATTTAATACAGATCATTTCCACAACACGCCCTACGGAGGAAAATTGTTTCAGCCACTTGTTCTTTTCGTCACTACCCAGAGTTCATGTCGTGAGGGTAAAACATATTGATCATATTGAGCGCTGATATCAGTATATTACTGTATAAATAACACACTGTGAATCTTCCATCCTGACCTGCAGTTTATTCCAGAACAGCTTGTATGGTTTGTAACTTGGACAAGATGTATTAATGAAACAAGACACGACCTTTCAAATAGGCCTTTTGTTATAAACAGCACTGACCCGTGCACACTGAACGTTGAATAACCTAGTTGGGGGTACGGTATCATGCACAAGTAGGTCAAGAAACTAATTCATATATTAATCTGAAAGCATGACTGTATTGAACACATAGTTGTTTAAATGTATGCATCCTAATTAATGATGACACTGCTATAAACTATACTGGTATGTTAACAATTTGCAGAAGGAGATGTCAACCTCTGTAACATCAGCAGAAACTGCAGCAGACCAGGCGGAGTCAATGCAGATCACTAGTACAGCAGTGGCAGCAGCAACAGAAAGCACTCATGTTACAGAGGTTAACTATAACGGTTCTTTTTTCCAAATGCAGTAGGAAAATTGTTCTTGTTGTGTGGGCTTTCTTCCCAAAGTTTAGTAAAATAAAGTGACCAAACTTTTTTCTTTGTGTTGTCTGTTTTTGTGTTTTGGATTTAAGACAAAACTAAACTAAGATTTGTTTTTCTTTTCTAATTCTACCAACCAACCTCATCCAGATTGTGACTGTATGTAGTGTCAGGTTTCAGAAATTCTGGAAAGTAGAGCATCTGCTTCTGACACAGACACAGGACTTACTGGAGGGATTATGGGTACTTTCAAACCAAACAGTTGTAGGCGCTCCCTAAGGGCAACGAGGACTGGGGAGTTCCCTGAAAGACTAAAACGTTCATGTTTCTTTCCCTAATTACATTCACATGGTAGACAGGTTATTATAATTCACCTCTCTTGCTCAATAAAAATCTAAAATTCCATTTCTAAATATTTATTTATTTATTAAATAAATATATATATATTATATAATATTATAATATACACATTATATGTGTAAATAATCATAATAAATTAATAAATCTCACACATATAAATTGAATTGTAAATCACATGGAAGAGCCTATTGAAAAGGAGAGGAGGATAAAAGTGCTCTTGTGTGTGAAACTTTCATGCAAATGCGTTAACGTGAAGCCAAATACTTGCTAATGTGTAAAATAATAGTTACTTATTATCCATAATTAGTTTATATTCATCAGTTAGTTCCACGACTATCACGAGGTGGGTTCAGGCACCGTACAGTTTATATTTCCCACACAGACATTTGATGAAAATCTCAAGTCTACATTTGGAAAAAAAAAGCGAAATGTAGACTGAAAACATTATTTCATTTTTTTTAACGTCAATCTTCGTTTCAACTGCTTGGATTTATCACCTGGATGTGTGGGTGAGCTCAGGAATTCAATAACAAGTGTACTTGGTTTGCTACACATATCAGGGAAACGTACCACTATAAGAAAATTGTTTAATAAATTATTGTTTTATTTAAAATGTATATCTATTCTGTACATTACAACAGACAGATAACCAGCCTTCTCAAAGCTGAACATTAATTTTTATACTATGCTTGTAATACACAGCTGTATTGTCTATGCCAGATGAATCCAGATGAATCAGAACTGTTTGCCAAACTTCAGATGTGTCTTAAGGACATGAAGGACTGGATGTCCACTAACTTTTTGCTTCAAAATTCCAATAAATCAGAGGTTGTTGTTTTGGTCCCAAACACCATAGGAAGGGATTAAATGGGGTTGCGATGCCCTCCAGTTCTACTATGAAAAACTAATTCACATATTTGTATCTTCTAGACTAGATTACTCTAATGTATTATTCTCTAAATCGTCCAAGTAATTCTCTGAACAGCCGCCAGCTGATCCAAAACACAGCAGCGTGAGTGCTGACAGGAATCAACAAGAGAGACCACGTCTCTCCAGTTTTAGCTTCCCTCCATTGGCTCCCTGTAAAATTTAGAATCCAATTCAAAATTTTATTACTGGCATATAAAGTCCAAAATGGCCTAGCGCCGCGATATTTGCAAGACCTGATAGTACCGTACGTTCCTAACAGAGTTCTCCGTTCTCAAGGTGCAGGTTTACTCGTAGTTCCTAGAAGATCCAAATGTAGATTTGGAGGACGGGAATTCTGTAATCAGGCACCATCACTCTGGAACCAACTTCCAGTTTGGGTTAAGGAGGCTGACACCACCTCCACCTTTAAAACTAAACTTCAAACATCCTGGATTTGCTGCTTCAGATCTACATTGCAGAGGGACACCAACATGATCCAATGAGCAGTGCCCCTCACCTATTTTACTCTCCTCTCCTTCTCTTTCTTTTCTTCAGCTCAATCCAGTTATTAATTAGAAGTATCTCATTAGCATAATTGCACTCCATTTCTTGTAGTTTGTCGTGGTGGTCTGACGCCTCTTTCTGTCTTCTGTATGTTTGTAGGCCAAAGCTTCCAGAGCTCCATCCTGACCCCCCCCCCCCCCTCTCTGACCATCCCAGTCTGTATAGGCTGCTGACATCCTGACCTGCAGTCCCACCTCTGACCACCTCAGTGTCGGCTGTCTACACATGTCTATGTAGTACATGAACAAACCATGTATCAATAATATGTACATAGAATTTTTAGTTGTCCCCTTAATTGATGATTAATACTAATATATCTTATCTTTTGTGCCTTTTACAATATATATGTGCCTCTCTTCTCTGTTCTTCATTCTCTCTTTTTAAACTCCCTTTTTCTGCTCTACCCGGCTGGTCTTCAGCAGGAGGGTCCCCCCTTGTGGCATAGGGGGGACCCTCTGTCATAGATGCTATATAAGTAAAATTGAATTGAATTTCTTAATGACTTCTGATAATAATGTGAATAATCTCATACTATAAATATCTAAAGTTTTTAAATATGATTATGTTCTGGTTTTTGGTTACCGTCCCTGCAGCCAAGCTTTCTGACTTTTCTAAAGAGTAAAATTGTCCCACATACGTCATAACAAACTTTGAAGGTTTTAACATGGAAATGTTGAGTAAATAACATGAAAATATGATTTAAAAAGACTGCTGTTTGTCCTGCTGATGTTTTCATCACAGGCATCTCTCCGCCTATCGAGGACCTTGTCATTGCAGTGAACTGTCTCACATAGCGAGGTCATATGGGAAGACTTTTTGGCAGCTTCCACCACCACAGCTTGCCAATTTTTTATCTCTCAGTCATAGCAACACAGTGCCAAACAGAGAGATGAAGCATGTTATCTGTAACTAATGCAGTCCATCTCAGCTGTGGGATTATCTGATATCCCAGACCAGACTCTCTACTGTGCTGTGTCCAGTCAGGGAGAAATGCTTTTGATGTAGCTAAAAGAGAACCAGAGAAGTGTCAGGGTGAAGCCAGGGCAGCTGGAAAACCTATTTGATATAATTTCTATATTATATCAAATATATATATATATTCCTATTTGATTTAATCAGTGTATGTAAGACTTTAACCATCTTGGTGACACACCAAAATACACTGAACTACCTGCAGTCTCAGCTGGAGCTGCTTATTAAAATTCTATCTTCACTGAAAACGTAACACTGTAAACAAATGTAATTTAACTTGTATCATAACCTTGAAACTAAGTAAAAAAAAGTAGATAAAAAGAAAAGCCACATTTCTTCTTATTTACTATTTTATTCATCTTTTCATGGCAGATTTAAACTTTTATTGTGTCCTGAGCCACAACAACCACAGCTGGCAGCACGAGTAAATGTAATGTCTCCATGAAAGAAAAATATTGATAAAGATTCATTCAGTAATGAATTTGACGAAACTCGATAAGTCGATAAGTTTTGATTCATTTACAATAGATCACATGCCTCACGGTTCAGATCAGATCATGGTTTTTAGCCCACGAAATGAATCATTTTTAAGATCATTCGAGTTTAAAGAAGAAAAAGGGAAGAACTGAATTGTTACATTTGAACACAAAAATAACTTGACATACTCTTCCTCCTGCTCTGCTCATGTAGCTCCCAGACTATTACCATTTTGTCCCCCATTTTTGAACATAAATCACATCTTAGGTTTATGCCAGCTCACACACACTGTCAGTTTTGAGTTACTTGCTCCCACTGGCAGTGATGTAGGCTTCTACATCAAAGAGACGGCACGTCTGCAGCTGAGACCCTTAGTGATAACCTCCTGTAGGAGATACTGTATGTTGTATATGTTCTATTGGGAATAAAATATGTATTTTTGAGATTTGTGAATCATTTAATTCTTTTTTCATTTACGTTTTATGCAGTGTCCTAACATTTTTACAAATTGGGATGTAACTGACAGCAATACAAAATGCACATGTATCATCTATCTTCTTCCTGCTTTCTTATAGTGCTGATGCTCCCTTTGCTTGCTCTCTGCTTGCTTTGCTTCTTTAATTGCTTTTTATTGACCTTTTTTTCCCCTTTTTTTGCACATGAGCCTCTACCCCTTGGCTTAATCTCTTTTTGTCCCCCATAAACCCCCCACCAGAGCTGCCAAAGGTACGCCACCAAGCCCCACCTCCACTAGAGCTGTCAAAGTTACAGCACCCAGCCTCGCCTTAAAGTGCCTCCACACCACCATCATGTTCTGTCTCTACAATCTGATGTGTGATGTGTGGATGGTCCGAGCTGCGAGAGGTATGGCAGTCTTGACTTTTCCCAGGACCAAATGGACCACATTTATTAGAAGGTTTAAAAATTTCTGTACATTTAGGCGTCTCAATTCCAGCTCTAGATGTCTGTACTCTGTGCCGGATTTTCCTGCTCTCTGTCTGTGCCTCCCTCCTAATCAGTTAACCACTCTCACCTGTTCTCTGGACTATTAGTAGACCTGTCTCCCACACTGCTTGCCAGATTGTGTCAACAGGTAGAGAGCCTTGCCCGGAGAGCCTGCCATCCAGGACTTGGTAAGTTATTTTCATTCCACCATGGCTTGGAATGATTTTTGCGTCACACCTTGTACAGATTGTGAACTTGTCTGTCTTCAGTGCTGCTGTAATTGTAATCTGTGCCAGTGGGAGTATGTAGATGTTAAAGAACTACAACTTGCGTTTCAATAACTATGCGGGTGACAGATAAATCATAATGCTGCCATGAGACTGGCCCGTACATGTTACGAATGTGTTGACTGGATATGCCACGACTTCACATTAAAGTGTCTGTGGTGACTTGTAATTCTGTGACTCATTGTAAGCTTGACTTTCAAAACTAAGGGTTAGGGTTGTGTATTTTTTTTTTTTTTTTTTTTTTAAATTATAAATAAACTGTATACATCACTCTGAATCACCTTGTTGACGTGCAAAAGAAACTTGCCTTGCCTTACATTAATGTCTGGTGTTTAACTGTTCCATTGTAACTATTGACATGTTTAAAACATCACTCTTAATTTGGATTTTTTTTTTTTCTAACTGGCTTCTTAATATTGCAGATTTGCATTTGCTATGAATATTTCAGTTTTTTTTTTTTTTTTTTTTTTTTTTTTTTTTTTTTTTGTCTGAATCTGAAGACTGATCCAAAACAACAAAAATCCCTTGAAGGAGCTTGATGTGACTTTTACACTTAAGATGTACAAATGTATTGCAAACTTGTGCCCACAAATTAAAGATGGTATCTACTGAATTGTGATTGTATTGTACTCTGGAGGGGGGGGGTGTAAATAGCTAGGTTTTCACATGTCATGTATAATTTGAGTGATTTGTGAGAATTTCTTCCTGTGGTTTGACATGCAGAAAACATTTGTAAATTCTGTCATTTTTATTTTTTTTTTTTTAATTCCATTTGCTAAATAAAGCAGGTCCCACAAAATGAGGTCAAAATCATTTCAATAAAGTTCTCTCATTTTAATTTTTTTTTTTTTTTTTTTTTTTTTTTTTTTTTTTTTTTTTTTTTTGGGAAGATTAAAACACAAATAGCACAGCTAGTCTTTTAACCTGGTGTGCCAACAATGGTCTTGAGTTGAATGTGTCAAACTAAAGAATTTAATTTAAGCAGGAAGCAGCAGGATTTGTTAACTTCATCCACAGTATGGAAGTGGCGCTTGTAGACTTCTAAAAATACGTCAACTGTTTTTGACTAAATTTTGTCAATGCAGAGGTGATTGCTAACAATTAAGGACCATCTTAAGAAGCGAAACTCTCCAATGTAAGCAGTAACTCTGCTTCAAGTCATGTGTTAACGTGTAACAGACAACTTGATCATTATTGTGAAGGTATGTTCCAAAGTTGGGTTGCAGACTTGCCCGTCCTCTAGGACAAAAGGGTTGTCGAGAGAATTCTGGGTATTGTGCAGTATGACCACGTCCCAGCAGCGACAGTTCAGCTTACAACCTCTGGAAGACGTTTTAAAGCTTCACTTAGGATAACGCGTTACTCCAGAGCTTTGATCCCGTCTTAGTCTTTTGAAAACTAGATCAGTTGTGGGAATGATCCATCATCCCTGAGTTTTCATCTTTTATATTATGATTCACTACTTGTATGCACTTATAATTGTGCATCTTCTGGAGACACAGGATGATGGCTGCAGGATTTCTGACAGTTATTGTATTGACCGTTTCTGTGTAGCAAGACCATTGTTTATTGCCGCCATACTGAATTGCCTGTGGGACAAATAAAATTGCATTGAACTGAATTTAATTTATAGTGAAATTACTATATTCTAGGACCTCAGGGAGGAAGTGGGAGAACTGAGAAATGTGGTGATTATGGAAGCAAAATGAACATGAGTTTTAATCCTTCCCCACTTATAATTTGGAACAGACTGAAAAGGACTAAGATTTCCACCCGTTCTGAAGAACCAGGCTGTTGGCTGGAAGTGGAATGGAAAAATTTTACAGAGGTATATTCAGTAAGGATATGAAAGTATCTTTAACCTGGGGAATCAGGTTTATGTACTTTTTATGTGAATTTATCTGAAGCTGATGGTTGAGAACAGTTTTTCTGTGGTTCCTAATGTCATAACATTACAGTTCATGGAATTCATCAGAGGGAAAAAATCATTTTAGAGTTAAAGTATGCATTTTCTGTTCCATAACAATATTTGATATTTGACTTTAGCTGACAACCTTACATCCTGGCCATAAGAGGAATGTGGAAGAATGGAACCTAACCAAAAAAACTAAGATGTATTTGTCCGTTAGAAAATGGATGACTTTGCTTCTGATTAGACCAGTTTTTTTTTCCTCTCGTTGTAGATCCCACAAGGTCTACAAAAGTGAATTATTTTAGGTTTATACTTGAATATGTCTAACAAATGGTCATTATTCCAAGCATGGATTATGCTCTAGGGAAAAAGCAAAGTTGCCAAAAAGATTGATGGAAAAATAAAGGAAGATGAAAAGCAGTCCCATAAAACGGTTTTATCTAGAGGGTTGAGGTGCTGTGTGGAAGCACAGGAGCCACGAGGTACAGTGGAGTAAGTCAATTTTAATAAAACGTTTCTGTAAAGCCAGTGGACTTGTCTGAAGTGTGCCATGGGCAGATCCCTCTGTCTCAAACAGGAGCAAAATGTTCAGGTGAATTAAAGCATGTGTGCAGTAGATCGTTTGGTTTGTTTATTAAATATTTGCTTTTGAGGTGATAACTAGCATGTCAGTATTAAAACGGTTCTAAGACTTATTTTCAGCTCTGCACTCTAATATGCCAACTCTGATCAACTCATTTGTCAGCAGGCTGTCCAACCAACCTTTTCTCACTGCTAACTCATAAACTACGGACTGTCAGGAGCCTGCTTTGTTGATTGACATGTCATGATGTGGAAAGTGCTGGAAAAAAATTCCACAATAAAACATATTTGGCTGTATACTTTTTTAATTTAAATCCCGTTTTCCTAAAATGTACTAAGTGTAAAATTCAGTTATAATGTAAAAAAAACAAAACATGGCTGGCTTTCCAAACTTCGGCGGCCGCGGGTTCCTCCTGCTCCCGCTTCCATTTGGGATACGGTAAAGACTGCTGCTCTGGTGTGCCTGGGACAGTCTAATATAACGATATTGGTGGCAATGACCAATGATAAAAACCAACAATGTAACTATCAAAAGGATAATGAATCGTATCTAGTTTAATTTTTAGTAAAAGACTCACACCTGTATTAGTAAACATACCAGTTTGTAAACTTGGAGACGGCATGTTCTCTAGAATTGCACTTTTGTACATTTTCCAATTTTTTTTTTAGATTAATTTTTCCATCAGCATGGATGACATCCTGCAAGCCATATCTGCTGCCGTGAATACGGAGGAAGAATTAGCAGTCACTTTGTCAAGATCCAACATGATGGAACGAGGCCTTGGACAAGAGCTGCATGCTGCCCTGCATTCCCACCCTCTGACCATCCCACTGCTTGGGATCCTTCGGATCCAGGTCCTTCTGATCCCTCTTAAAGGGGAGTTTTTCCTGCCACTGTTTGGCATAAGGTTTTTCTCCCACTAGGGAAGTTTTTACCTGCCGTTGTTTATGTAATTCCTCGGAGGTCATGTTCTGGGTCTCTGGAAAGCACCTAGAGACAGCTTGTGTTGTAATAGACAATATAAAAATTAAAATCAATTGAACTTGACTGAATTTTCTGTATTATAGAGCAGTTCTACTTCATGCCAAACAGGCTGGTACCTCTTTTTGTTATGTTTACGTTATGGTCTTGTAGATTTAATGTGCCAATACCCAAATATCTGCTGACCATCCCTTGGGATGGAAGTACAGGTGACAAATTGTCTGCTTTAGCAACAATTTTTACTGTTAAGATTTCAAAATCTTAATTGTTATATGCTAAGTTAATAGTGCAATATTTTTGAACAACATTTGTGATGGTCTGTTTCTGAACACTGAACACATCCATTTTTTTATACCCGGATTATGGATTATGATACTGCCTCTTAAAATAGTTATGTCTACTTTAGTAATGTAGTTGCTTTATTTGTTACCAGGCTGATGCTCACTTTGCTTTTGCAATGTACCATCCTGAGATGGATGAGAATGCTTTCATCAAACCGCAGGTTTATTTACAAGGATCATGTAATTTCATATATAATTTTTTTTTCCCTCTGTGTCTTACAGATCTTATCTGTAAATAATTAGCTGTTAGATTATGTCCTTGTGACAGGTCAACAGTGGCCAGTCTTTTAGTAAAATATTTTTGTCTTTGAAACGTTTGAGCCAGAATGTGGTGACAACCCATGTGCTCTTTCACTAAGTACATTCTTACAGTGGCTCACAGAACAGGGGAGTTTTTCCTGCCACTGTTTGGTTGAAGGTTTTCCTCCCACTAGGGGAGTTTTTACCCACCATTGTTTATGTAATAATTGCCCGGGGGTCATGTTCTGGGTCTCTGGAAAGCACCTAGAGACACTTGTGTTGTAATAGACGCTATATAAATAAACTTGAATTGAATTGAACAGGGCCATATTCCTATTCTGCCAGAACAGAAAAGAGACTTCAGGGTCAGGGTACAGTTCAACCACTCCTGTCACACTTAATACGCTGTTCATGCCGTTTGCTATCCAACAGTGTCGGCATGTAGCAATTCAATATACCTGCCTGTCCAGCATATGCAGACCTATGTAGAGTTCAGACAATGATGGAAGTGGCTGTCCAACATGTGCTGGCATTTCATAAGGGTTAGGATGGTTTAAACCATCCAAACAGTTACCTCAGTTCAAAAAACAAACAAACTGTAGTTTAGTTCATTTTTGTTTGTTACAACTTAACCAAAAGATATGTTTGTTTTTTACAGTCTTGAAAATGTTCATAACCTTTTTCATGGACAGTGTGTAATGTTTGATATCCAGCGTTGCCGCTGAATAATTCCTGTCTCGTCCTTTCAGGCATGTAGAAGAACAGATGTAAGATTCAAAGATCACACACTCAAATGTTGTTTAATTTCTCCGTACTAGACTTCTTTAAAAATATAAAAGGCTTGTTCCAGTATGATGAAAACAGAAATTCATACATAATGGTGATTTTAAACTCTGTACCCTAAGTATTCAAATGAAAATATGTTTTTTATTTTTATTTTAAACAGTTTCTTTAAATGTGTTTTCAGCTCCCTTATGTTCTTGCAGCTAGAAGATAAACTAAGTCAACGGGCAACATACATAAGTTTTTTTACAATCTCGAGTTACTGATGATGACAGTCACAATATTGTCAAAGGAAAATATGATGCACTTGTTAAAGAAAAGAACTGAACCCTCTGATCAGCAACGGCATGGCCATCAGTGATGGTGGAGTAGCTTCACAGCATGTGAGTGTGGTCAAATAAATGTGTCTTCCAAAACTAGACAAAGGTGAAAGAGGGTCAATGGCAAGGCACAGAGATTCGATTTCCTCAGCATTCAGTGGGCTTTGCATTTCTGACACTTAGTCCTGGGGAAGTATGATGGGATATCCCTGAGCACCCCCCATCAGTGTGGATCTGCTAAAACAAACATGCATGAAGGCTTAATATTTATAACATCACTGTATTAAGATTTTATTAATAAACAGGACCAAAGACAATCCCATCATTACTCAACTCCGACATTTTGCTCAGACTTGCCTGGCCTTCTGATGGAATGCTCCATTATTCCAAGTTCCCAGAGCTGGTTCAGGGAAAGTCCACACACAGTCCTGATGGGATGAGAATTCCACCCAGCAGGAAACTATAAAACTTTTGTTAAACCAGCTTTGAGTATTGGGAGGAAAGTGTACTTGGACCAAAAGAGCCGAAGATTATCCGACATGTCGAGGGATTCATCTTCTTCCAGGATGCGTAGTACATCATAGTGTATATGTGTCACTCCAGTCCAAACATCCCTCCATAGGCATTTGATCCTGCAATTCAACACATACATGAATTACATATAAATGGTTTTTCTACCAGTAAACCTTCCACATATTGTGCCTCTTACAGTGAACATCTACTAGGCAATTTCAACATTTTTAATGGCTTGGTCACTTCTTACCAAGTATTCAGACAACAAAATCTATAAAATATTGTAAACGGCATTATACAACAAATGGAAGATAACATTTACATTTATAAAACATTATACAGACTAAAATATATTCCAAATGTGCTCACTTATTGTCTTACTCTGTTAAATACAAACTGACACACTGCAAATGGAGACAAGCAGCTATGCAAAGAATAGTACATAAAAATAGAAAACAGAAGATAAAAATGCAAGGACTGACATGACATATGCAGGTTGAGATGCGAGTTGATGGTAATAGTGTTCTTTATTTTTGCTTTTTACAATGATTTAACTTGCGTTTCAAGAAAAGCCATTGATTCTGCCAAATATCACCAAGTTATAAAAAAATAGGACAAAAAAGATCTTAATAAAACAGCTGTTCTTTACATAACTCAAAATCAAACCTAATGAGTTTATGATTGGCATCTATGTGCTGCAGAAAATGTAGCTGTTCTACAGTAAACTGGATTTTGCCTTTGAAGAATTTGGCGGAGTCATTGCAGGCCATGGAGGAATGAAATTCAGTTGCCACTGACCCAGGAGGGTTCGTTAGTCGGTCATCTGTGGTAACTGTTAGTAGGTTGTTTTTAATGGTGATGTCGGAGAAGTCGGACGTCCTTGCATTCCTCAGTTGTAAATTATAAGAGTGAAGCTTCTCTTTATAGATATAATGAGATTAAGGAGATTTGTCTTTCTTCATCTGTGTCCATAACATTTTACATTTTACAAGTTGACCATAGTAATATTAAGGTCGTTAGTTCATGAGGGTCGTCCACATGGATGTTAAAATCACTAACAATAATTACACAGTCAAAATCAACACAGATCAGACAGCACGTCACTGAGGTCAGTCTGCAGTATTTGGGAGGCCTGTAAACATCAATAAACAGGACTCTGGATGAAGCCTTCACCTGCACAGCCACATATTCAAAATACTGAAAACTTCCAGGATATAACTGCTTGTATTGAAATGATTTATTGAATAAGACTGCGGCCCTCCTCCTCTCCGGTTCACTCTGGCCTCACTGATAAAACTGTAACTAGGAGAGGCTGAGTCAATGAGAACAGCTGCACTGTTATTTTGGTCTGACCAAGTTTCAGATAAAAACATAAAGTTCAGCCTGTGCTCAGTGATAAAATCATTAATGAAAAATGTTTTCCCAACTAAAGACCTAGCATTCAATAAAGCCAACTTAAGTGTTTTATTATTTGCCTCCTTGTGTTTAAGAGCTCTCTGTGGCACATAGTTTATGTTATTTTAGGATCTTTTAGGACGCAACTCTCTGTGTTTTGACTGGTTCACCTTTTGTCCTTCTGTCACCTAAAAGTATAGACAGTTTTAAAACCTTCTATTGAAGAGGGTCCCAGCTTTTCCTGGGAAGATCCGGGAAGATCCAGCCAAAATAGTGCTAACCAAAGCTCACAAAATTGGCCTTCAGAAACACCATTCAGGAATGGGAATTTATGAATCCTACTATGTCCACGGCAAGACCCTCCCTAATCCGTCTCTGGTTGGCTGGCGTCACGTTGTATTCCCACTGGTATGAAGTCTTTTGCACATAGAGATTTAATTTAATTTATATATTTTTTATCTCTGATAGGCAATCTTAGCAGTGTAACATTTTCATAAAAGGGGAAAGTAACGTATTGTGATTATTGTGATTAACAGTTTGAAAGGGTTTGTAAGTAGAACCAGTGAAAATGCAGGGTGCTGCTCAACAGGCGTCGGTATCAGACATGAGACCTGTGCTTTACAAAGTGGGGCTGTGGAGTGAAATATTTTGTAAACATTTAAATATTAACCTAGATTCTGAACCATGTACATGCATTAACACTTACACCTATTTATTGTGTAGCAAAGAGGGTTTTAGTGTAACGTAATTTCAATTCTCTGTATGTACCTCACATGTGGTGGAATTGACAAACGTAGCTTTGACTAACACACACACTGCTGGCCAGTATGCAGTACAACAATTCGTTGTTTTTTTTTGTGTATATCTAAATGTCTAATATTGAAAAAAGACATGTTAAAATAATGTGTATTACAAAAATATAGAAAAGCTAAACATTTTCTGAAACAAGCACTAGAGGCATATTTAGTTAAGAACCCACTCAAAATGTCAAATTGGTGGTAATTTTTAATAGCCCGGACAATTGGAGCCAGTAGTCAGCATCTCCTCAATCACCTCGCAGTACTGTGACAAACCTGAACTACAGTGGCAGAGGTGTCATGTCGTGGCAGACCAATCAGAGCCAGAGGAGGCCGCGTGTCAACAGTGCAGATACCATGCAGTCTGTGCATAGAAGTGTTAATTTACAAATATTTCACTAAAATAACGACATACACATTACAGTATGTAGATTGACTGATTCAAAATATTTAAGTTTTGTAATATTTTCTGAATAATTCAGTTGAACAAGCAAAGTGGGAGGTGAAAAATGAATCCTTGCTTGTGGCTTAGTTGAATGAAAACTGTATTTTTATTTAATATTAGTGTATACTTAGGATGCCATCACAAAGCCTCCTTGCGTTAGTCTGAGGTGCAGCTGTAACTTTCTTGTAAAGTTACATTTCCAGTTATGTGATTTGTCAGCAGTCTGGCAGTGGACTGGTGTTGCTCTTATCCTCTGAAGTCAGCCTTCTCCAGAGAGGGCTAACTGTGCTGCTGGTTACCATAGTGATATGTCCTGGTTGAAAATGAGCCAGCTTTACAATGTTGGAGGTTAAGTCCAAAGATAGCTGAATAACACACTACACTCTCTTTGTAGTGACTGTCAAAGTGAGCCAGACAGCTGCAGCATTAGAACACAACTTTCTGCTGCAGCTTCATATGAAGTTTCCACCTTATCTAACTTCCAAAGACGAACACATCGTGTTTCTTAGCCATCATTTCAACACTCAGTTGGCTAATTAGTTGCTTAGCATGGGCTGTACTGTACCTGCAAGTGTCTCATTGCTTGAAATAGCCTTAATGTTTCAAGTTTTCAAGTCTTAGTCCACTACTACCATGGCAGTATCCCAGCCAGAGGCAATGAATTGAAATTCACAACAGCTGCAGTCCATTACAGATACACTTTCAGAAACCAACATCCAATCCACCTAATAATAGTGTGCCATAAACTTGAGGTGCATCTCTCTCTCTCTCTCCGCAATCAGTGACCCTTGCACCTTCTTCCACTGGTACTGGTGTTTTGCCACCAGATAAGGTCCCCCATCAGTCACATCAACCTCTGGGACATTGTGGCATTTGATGAGAAGAACAGTGTCGTAGTTGCTTAATCTGACCTTTACAGAGGTTCCTTCAACACAGAGTCAGGGAAGCCAACCCTGTCTGCGTTTCTTGTCCAACTGCAATCTCAGGCACAATACACATTCCTGACAGAAGGCTGTTAAGATGCTGTTGGTCAGAGTAATTTGCCTCTGCAGATGACATGCATATTTCTGTTTATAGAGTATGGGGTAGACAAATAAGTGAAAGTATTACATGCCAGTAATTAGTGTTTAAAGGTAACATTTCTTAGTGTTGCACCTGCTGCATGAACATCTTCATATCCTTCATTTCAGATTAAAATCTGCCTCTTAATGAAAAACCCAGAAAGACTAGTGAGATGGCAGTTTTGGTCTTTGCCAAGGCTGCCATCTGGTGCACATAATTGTTACAACTCCTTTTATGTAAGATAGTACTTCTCAGTACCACAGCGTTAAAATAGATAATGCTGTTCCTCCACAATAAAAAAGCCAATTTGCTCCATTTGTAAGAGTAACTACACCCTAATGAGAAAACCCAGAAAGTAGAACTGAGTTGGAACTGAATTCACCTCATCAAGCTCTCTCTTGGTTTGCCGGTTTTTTAAGTGCAGCCTTTTCCAGACATGAATGTTAATGGTATTATTAACATGCAGCACATGTCATCGCTGTGTGGGGACCCCAGCCTTCATGCAGCGAGTAAAGGCCAAACATGCATAGGCACACACTGAACTAATACCATAGCTTAGCTGACATAAACCACACATTTGTGTTAAAGGATGGTAGGGTGTCTTTATGCACAAAGATATCCTTGAAATTGGGTTCTTTTTTCCCCCACTTTGCTCTTAATTACAATAACACTGGCCGGTTTGCCCTTCACTTCCCAGTCTCCAGGTGTTTTTTTTTCTTCTTCACCATTGCTCATTGTCGCATAGCCAGCTGATTTGATCGGTTCCATTCAATCATCATATTTCATCCTGTCATTTCAAACTGTCATGTCATTGCAGATTTCTGATTGTGCCATCTATATGCAAATAATGTGTGACATACAAAAGATACTACACCTTTCCTATGAATGCTGCATACACCAATATAACTCAAAATGTTAATTATTTTCATTTATTTGCAGAAATTGTTTTAGGAACAGTTGATTCAACACTGTCTTTATGTGTTTACATAGCTACTGAGTGTGCACAGCCTTGCTTTACTAGAAGTTGTGTGTCCATAGTCAAGGTTTTCAGGGTTCTTACACATCAGACATCAGAGCACAGTGAGCAAATCATCGATGTGAACTGCTTTCTATACCATTTGATAAGAGTCGATGTTCTGGCTTGAAGTCTTAAGATACTATACATCTAACATAACATGTAAATCAGTACAAATGCAGCGTATGACAAGCTTGTGGCACAAACAAAATTCCTATAAAAATTGTGAAATAGCACCCAATATTTTTCAGGTAAATAAAGTGTAGGAATGTATATTCCGTTTCCATCCTGGAAGTCCGTGTATTGGACAATAAAATGTTAAAGTGCTGCAAATCAAAAGCAAGTTACTGCAATTATCAAATGTTAAAGTTCACTAAAGTTTTTGTAGGGCAACAAAATTAAAGAAAAATAAAATTTCCTATACAAATTACAATGGTTTGATCAAGATTACTAATATTTCCCCTCATACCCATACAGAGACAATGCCAATCACATTTAAACATTACTTTTTGCTTGCTGGTCTGACATAAACCAGGAAATTAAAAAAGATTTGCAGTTCTTTGATTGACTACTAGGTTGGTTGGCTCTAAAAGGCAGTCAACACCCTGTTAAACTGTCCAACTTGCAGAGAAACAATAACCCATTTCTGGTTCAATGAACAGTTTCACATTCATGGCAAACGCCACAGGATGTTAAATTTAATGTTACATCAGGTAAAACTATATTAAGACACACATGTAAGTATGGATGTAGTCTTGATTGACTGTGGTTAATGCCCCACTCTTGTGCTTAGCGCTGTCTTGACTTCTGAGCTGTGACCACAGGTCCTGATTACTGTAGTCAGGACCTGCTAAGTCTAGTAGATATCAACAAGGCACACACACATTAAATGGCCTGTTAATGCAGAAATAATTACTATATGGATGAAATGTTGTGCTTAGTGGACATTACACACTAATCATGCAGCGCCTCTTCTCACCAAAACAGAGGGGAGTGTATAATTACAAAGCCATCTGCAGTGTTTCTACGCCAGAACACCCACTCAATATCTGCATGCTGTGATAGAACAATAAAATTGATATATGTAAACATACCAACAGTGATCTAGTGAAGGCTGGAAAATACTGATAAGAGCATAGCAGTTATATTGATGGCCATCTGGTTTTATACAACCCAAATGAAACAACTGGCTGCTAAGTTACTCATAATTAATAACACTTTGGAATCCCAAGACTTGTTAATTAACAACATCAGCAAAGATATTAAATATACATTTAGGCTAAAAGTAAAATAACATTTTTTTTAAACTGCTCTCAGTGTTTCTCCTACAAACAATATTTATTTTACTTTCACTCATTAATTTGTGTAAAAGTCACAAAACTAACATAACTGCTCTGCTTTTCTCTGATAACTGATGCTTACAGGAAAGTAATCTAATAAATTAGTCATTTACATAAATATCATTACATGGAGTGACCAGTCTGAATATTCCCAAGCAAACAAGCAATCAGCAAAACTTTACATCTGAGAGTGTAAGCATCATTGTTGAGAGCATATCACCATGGGCGCATAGATAACGTAACAAAGAGAGCTGATCTGCTTTTGCAAAGTAGTGTGCTGTGTACAAGCAGCAAGAAGATGTCTCTTCAGATTATTGACTATATTGCCAAAAGTATTCACTTACCCATCCAAATAATCAAAATCAGGTGGTCCAGTCACTTTCATGGCCACAGGTGTATAAAATCAAGCACCTCGGCATGCAGACTGTTTTTACAACTCTTTGTGAAAGAATAGCTCGCTCTCAGGAGCTCAGTGAATTCCAGTGTGGAACTGTGATAGGACGCCACCTGTGCAACATATCCAGTCCTGACATTTCCTCACTTCTAAATATTCCACAGTCAACTGTATTGTAAGAACTTGAAAGTGTTTGGAAGAAACAGCAACTAAGCTGAAGTGAAGTGGTAGGCCACGTAAACTGACGGAGCGGTGTCAGTGGATGCTGAGGCGCATAGTGTGAAGAAGCTGCCAACTTTCTGCAGAGTCAGTCACTACAGACCTCCAAACTTCATGTGGCCTTCAGATTAGCTCAAGAACAGGGCTCCTTGAGCTTCAGAGGGTTTCCATGGACAGGCAGCTGGAGCTTTTCGTGAGCTGGACTTGGCCCCTTAGTTCCAGTGAAAGGAACTCTGAATGCAAAAGACATTTTGGACAATTCCATGCTCCCAACTTTGTGGGAACAGTTTGGAGCTGGTCCCTTCCTCTTCCAACATGACTGTGCAGGTCCATAAAGACCTGAATGACAGAGTCTGGTGTGGATGAACTTGACTGGCCTGCACAGAGTCCTGACCTCAACCTGATAGAACACCTTTGGGATGAATTAGAGTGGAGACTGAGAGCCAGACCTTCTCATCCAACATCAATGTGTGACCTCATAGATGCACTTCTGGAAGAATGGTCAAAAATTCCTATAAACACACTCTGAAACCTTGTGGACAGCCTTCCCAGAAGAGCTGAAGCTGTTGAAGCTGCAAAGGGTGGACCGACGTCATGTTGAACCCTATGAATTAGGAGTGGGATGTCACTTCAGTTCAGATGCAAGTCGAGGCAGGTGAGTGAATAGTAATGGATTCTGCATGAGCATATGAGATGTTATCTCAAAAGAAAAATGGTTGTGGTACATGTACGTTATAAAATATCTGCAAATTGTAGGAATACTTGAGCTTCACTCTATTCAGTCCTGGTTGTTTTTATTTTTATTTTTCTAAACGAAACGATGATTAATCTAAAAGTGGGCTGGCCTTTTGCTTATGAACTCAGACTGCTGACAGGCTGCAATTATAGGTTTGAACACTTAATTTAATTTACCCTGGTGTCCTGAATTGGTTTAGACAATGTCATCAAATGCCTGACTGTAATTTGTTGCTTGTGCAGTGATGCTCTTGATGAAAATATTTAAGATTAGACTATTTTATTCCACAGCTGCCTAATTATGTTATATAAGCAATTACTAATTTTGTAAATTAACTCCTGTAGTTTGATGTGTGTAAATGTGCATGACATTTATGCATAAATATAGCTTTCATATTAGTGTGGTAACCATGAATCGTATTTTGGTATAAACCACACACCATATTATTTCAACGAATGGTAAATTTACAAAGTGTATGTACACAAAGATGTTAACATGTTTTGTTTGTCTTTATTGAGAACTATATCTTTATTGTTGCAAAATATTTACCATTAATTCATCATTTGCATTTGCAACTATAGTATTACTAATTGTTTCAGTTGAATATCAAAAAGACTTATCAATATCACATAGATAAAAATGGTCGTATTTGATGTTAGTAAAAGTTGGTAAAAGTCTCTAAATGCACATCATGCTTATGCTTCCTCACCAACAACATATTTAATGAAAACTCAGACGAAAACTGAAACTAACAATAAAATATAAACCCAAAAACTGAAATTAAAAATAAAAACTAGTTTTTCATTAAATGAAAACTAAATAAAAATTTGAACTAACAATGAAAAACTAACTGAAACTAAATACATTTACAGGTCAAACCAACTTTGTTTTTGTGTCAGGCCTCGTTATGTTTGACATTCATTGTAACTAAAACTACTGATGCGCTTGTTCAACTAACTCAAACTTAACTGAAATGTTCAAACAATCTGAAAAATAAAATAAAAATAGACACTATTAAAAGATATAACTTTGTTCCCCACTCAAACCATATTTTTTTCATCTGTGCATCATCATTGGCACGACCACCTGAAACTCACCTTCCAGTTATGGCTGTTTGACTTAAATGGTTTTCAGACAGTGTAACTGGAGTTGTCATGTCTGTGTCCACACAGGCTCTGTGTAGAAGCCTCTGTGGCAGCTGGCAGGTGATGTTTTCCTCTGCCCAGCTGGATCATAGAGTTCAGCTGATGTAAGCCAGCCTCAGAGGGCTGTATAAACAGGATAAAAAAAAATAAAAAAAAGAGAGTGGACTTAATTTATTTGCCTCGGTCTCTTAATTTTATGTAATGAATGCAATCTGAAGCCAGCTTAGCAAGATGGAGAGGGTTTAGGAAAGCCATATGTTGGCTCACTTTGACAATAACTGCTGCTAACTTGGGATGCTCATTAAAGAATGAGTGTAGTCTACCTCCGTTCTATATGGCAATATTATCAAATAAAATAAAAATATGGCACCACAGTGGTTTAGTGGTTAGCACTGTCGCCTCACAGCAAGTCGTTTCCTGGATCAACTCCCAGGCCTGGCAGGAGTCTTTCTGTATGGAGTTTGCATGTTCTCCCCGTGCTTGTGTGGGTTCCCTCTGGGTATTCCGGCTTCCTCCCACAGTCCAAAAATGCATGTTCAGTTGATTGGTTATTCGAAATTGCTTGTGGGTGTGAGCGTGTATGGTTGTTTGTTGCTGTATGTGGCCCTGTGATAGAAGATGGATGAAAACGCACATTTTAACAGATCTGGGTGCTGCGCATTACCGTCTTCATTTTTTTACTGACCAAAAATGCTAACATAGATAGTAGATGAGGTTGGAATGTGTTACCTGGCACCAGTTTCCCTTCAGGGGGTGAAAACTGGCAGCAACAGCGAACTGTTACCCCTGGACATTGCACCACTGCACCACCTCCTACACCACAACCTGATGGAGTAGAGACCCATCAGATTCAGAGGAGCACTTTAGTGTAGTCATTTACTAGGAGTAAAAAGTAGAATTAGCTGATTTCTAACCAAAGTTAAAATGATGACAACTAAACATGAGCCCCTTTTACATTGGCAGATACCCAGCGTGTCGAGCTGGCTCCACGAACACCTACCTAACCGTGGGTCAGGTCTATTGTAAACAGAACTACCGCAGTGAGGTGGGTCGTGGAAGGGGTTTTTATTTATCATGCAACCTAAGTAAAACCCACCAGTTCTAGGTTCCTGGAGGAAGTACGACTCTTCCAAAAGTATAGGGAGGAGACAGTCAATTTTATGAGAGCGCTTTGTATTAACAAAATTATCAACCACGAACAGTTTCAAAAGCACAACCAATAATAAGAAAGAAATAGAAAATATATTCAAATGTCCAAGTATCTCAGGGGAAGGAAAAGAAAAAGAAATAATTCAGGTCTCTCTTAACTGTCCATGGTCAGCGTCAGGTGGTTCGGGGAAATCCTACCACACCGCAGAGAGTGAGAGGTGGGTGATATCCATTCCTTCATTCAGATGAATCTCCTCCACGAGGGGAAATTTCCATGATGGATGAGGTCCATCCAGAGGAACACCAACCGGAAGGAAGTAAAATCCCAAGAAAAGAAAGGGAAAACAAAAAAAAACAAAAAAAAAACAGCCTGCATGACAATAAAACTCTTATTGCATGCAGCTCGGAAATCTACTCACTCAGTTGAGCATATCCACATGTGACATATTCCCATTTCTATCCTAATTCTGACATACTACTGAACTGATACAATAGTATAACTTTGTACCAAACAACATTATATTCAATTTACAATGGATATATAATAATTTCACGTCATTCGAATCGTTTCAGCTCCAAAACCAAATTCTTATGGTTTTAAATTTTACACTCGAAGATAATGTCAACACTAAAATTACATATTCAAAACATTAATAAAACACAATTAAAACCATTGAAACCATTCCGTCCAGGAACTTTATCCGAGTTTATACACAGCACAAGTTGAAGAATTGAAACATGGCTATCACGCTTACTGCTTAGCTGGTGGCGCCAACTTTTATTTCTTACTCACCAAGACGGTCTGCAGCAATAAATAACCTAACCCTGGTTATCTAGCACACTCCGATTCCGTCCTCCTGAACCACATCCTCAGTTACAGGTCGTGTTATTTCTTTCTGACGTCTTTTGCCTCACCGAGCACATGTCGTAGCGGTCAGCTCACTCGACGTACTCCGGCCTCACCCGTCGTAGGGGGAGGGATCTCCTTCACATCATCCAATCAAATGTGAGCACACAGACAAACTCTCACCCAATTAACCAAAGAAATTCCCAATTAGGCTTGATAGACAACTAAATAAGATGATATAATTATGTTAGGGCAACGGACTCGGCCTCCCGACTCGGCCTTCCCGACTTGGCCTTCCCGACTCGGCCTTCCCTTCACACCTTCAGCCACGGGATGGGAAATAACACGCCTTGTGTTTATATTACCCAGGCGTGTTAAACGCACGTTCATCATGCAGTGATAATTGCAGGATCTAATCTAAAAATGCTTATAGATTCAAGTCATTCTTCATTTTGATTTATGTGGTCCTACAGTTAACACATGATATGATATGATTTAAAAGGCTGAAAGTCCCTTGAGCTGAAATGTTTTATGTATTGATATGTTGTTTTAACAACATATTATGATGATGAACATGTGATGAAAAAGGTGATTCAGGTCACATGGTGTCCCTTTGTTAAGGGTTATTAGGGATATGTCATGGTGAACCTGATCAGTAGGTGAAACAATGTACTTTGATAATGTTTGGCTACCTATTAAACATAGAGTAAGACAGCGTAGCGGGAGGGACCAGCCCATTACGTTTATGTTACTTTAACATTTACAGTTACATTAAAGTTTACTTCATGATTAATCTGGGACTGTTTCAGTGTAAAAAATAAATAGTGATTAATCACCTCATTGGAAGAGCTGTGGCATCAGGAGCTTCTTAAAGGAAAACAGTGACACACGTGCTTTAATGTTAGTTGGAAGTTTATTCCACCATTAGGGGATAAAGTAGGAAAACATAGTCTGGCTGAAGAGCTGGTTTTACAAGACGATGCCCATGTGCTGATTGTGATGGACGTGTAGTGACATGGGTTTTTACCATTGTGCAAATAAGAAGGAGCAGTTCCACCTGGCACTCTGCAGTTTGGCAGAAGTGACTTGAACTCAATGCAGGCAGCTACAGGTGACCAGTGGAGCTCGGTGAGCAGCAGAGTGACGTCGGCCTGCTTCGGTTGATTGAAAATCCGACTTCCTGCCACATTCATAATCATCTGGAGAGGCTTCAACGCACACATTGGCAGACCCGTTAGAAAGTCATTACAATAATGATGCTGGAGATCACCGTGGCTTGTACCAGCATCTGTGTGGCATGCTGGGTTAGAAAAGGCTGGAATATTCTATTGTTATGTGAGGTAAAGATTCCCCAGTAAAAGAAAATTCAAAGCTCTGAAAAATGTCTGTGGAGATTTCTTCATCTGTGTCACTATGATTTACCTTTAATGACCGCTGATGGTTTTCCTTTTTTGAGGGCTCTTTAACATCTATCCCCAACAGATATGTTGAAGAAAGTAAGAAGCTACTGATGCCAGGTAGCCATCTCAGCTTTACTTTTATCGTCATCCAATCTCCTTTCATTATCGAGTTCTTTGGTCTTCTCAATGATTTTCTTCTCCTTAATATCACTCATTTGTTTGGAGTTCCATCTGCCTTTTTAAGTTCACTATTCATGCCCACTATTTTTTATCTTGTCCCCTTTGGGTATTGAGCTCTTCCATCTGTCTTTTTTGTTCAGTCTGACTCACAAAGCCCTCAACATTGTAAGAGACCCCACCCACCCGTCACACAGCCCCTTCAGGCTGCAGACCCTCCGGGCCAGAACCAGCCGATTGAAGGTCAGCTTCATCCACCAGGCCGTCAGGAGGCTGAACACCCCCGCCACAGACACACACACACAGACAGACACACACACACTGCACCAGACACTTTTGGCCGAACTGGACCGCCTTCTTTGCACCAGGTCACTTTAACCAGACCGATAAGCTGAACACCTGCAGGACTATCACACACCTTTAAAAACTGTTGTACATTTCACCGTCATTATTACAATACAGTTCATCATTAACAATAATGTCAATCTATCTTCATACTGCCATTTTATTGTTTTTGGTGTAATTTTATTATCTTTGTTTTTTAAATTCAGTGTAATTATATTATTTATTTCTTTTAGTTACTAGATTTCCTTTTTGTGTTTAGAGAGTCGTTTATTTATTGTGTAGCACCGAGGTTTGAGGGTAACATAATCTGATTCTCTGTAAGTACCTCACATGTGGTAGAATTGACAATAAACATGACTTCGACTTCCCCACCCTCCTCCTGATCTTTCTTATACTCTCTAAAGTTGTGAACTCTTGCTGTAGCATTTACAAGTTTTCTCCACTGTTGTCAATTTCTTTTTTTTTTACTGCAATTCTTCTTCTTCTTTTCAAATCCACTTAAAATTGTTGCATCTTTTCCTTGTCTCTAGTTCTTGATTGTTTTTCTGTTTTTTTTTTTTTTTAGCATCATTGCAGCTCTCCTGCTCCATTAAATCGGTTTTATCCATCTCATGTACTATAGTTTCATGCCTCAATTTTCCTATTTTACTAATTTCTCTCACTGGAGGTTGCTATTCTTCTCCAACTTTGCTCCACTCCCCTCTGTCTAGAGGTCTGTTTTCATTCTCCAACTGTTTAAACGCCTTCATATGCTCATTAACAGTGGATGTATTGGGCCTCTTTGAAGGTCTGTGTTAGTTGGTCAACTGGAGATCCTTTTCCTGCTGAAGCTTTGAAATTTGAAGCTTCAGTGACTCTTTAAGGTTATGGAGAAGCTGGAGAAGATTAACAATATATTATTTGGTAAAAATGCCATAGTTATCCCATATTCCAACACAACATCTTATACACTCATTCACACACAATACAACCCACCAAACAGTCACCAATTGCACCCAGTTAGTCACGGGGACGAACCCACATGTTAAAGGAAACGAGGACATAGACGCAAAGATAAACATTTATCTTAAAAGTATAAGGATAGAATATACCATTTATTATCCTCAGCAGGCACTGCAGAGAGATAAGATTCAGGACAAGAGGGAGCTAGATGTAGCTGGCAGTTACCTACATAAATACATAAATAATTTCAGCAGAGTTGGAGAGTATCTGGCCAGGTAGGCTGATACATTTTGGCTGAACACTAAGAACTTGCTGTTGTGAATTCTATGAAAGTGACTGAGTCCTGGTCAGAGATGCAGCAAGCTGCTCCAGGGGTCTGGAAGGTTCATACCGGGTCAGGAGGTCGCTGATGTGTTTTGGTTCTAGACCATTTAGAGCTTTATAGACCATTGTGGTCCTAGTTTTTTAGACCAGCATCAGAACTTTAAAAGTACTGAAATTTACATTGTTTACATATAAACTCAGAATGGTTTAAATAATTTAGTCAAAAACAGCTGTAAACAAATGAGTTTTTAACTTTTATTTAAAGGAACTGAGGGTTTCAGTATTCCTGCAGTTTTCTGTAAGTTTGCTCCAGATCTGTGAAGGATAAAAGCTGAATGCTGCTTCTCCATGTTTCATTCTGATTCTGGGAACATAGAGCAGACCTGAGCCAGAAGACCTGAGCCAGAAGACCTGAGCCAGAAGACCTGAACCAGAGGACCTGAGAGGTCTGGATGGTTGGTATGGCAACAACAAGTCTCTGATGTGTTTTGGTCCTAAACCATTCAGTAATTTAATAACTAACAGGGGTATTTTAAAGGCTATCCTCTGATGTACAGTGAGCCGGAGTGAGGACCTCAGAGCTGGAGTGATGTGGTCCACTTTCTTAGTTCTAGTGAGAACTCAGACAGCAGCATTCTGGATTAGGATGAGTTTTTCTGCTGAGACATTAGTCCTTTGTTCCTGGAGATGTTCTTCAGATGACAGAAGGCCGACCTTGTAATTGTTTTAATGTTTCTCTGAAGGTTCAGGTCTGAGTCCATGACTTAGTCATGGTTATCAGTGGAGAGCATGTCGACACATTTTAAACATCATTCCACAAATACCAGTGAATCAGTGTAGTCTGCACATCACTTGGGCACAGGTTTTACGCCTGATGTCCTTCCTGATGTAACCCGGCAAGCACGGGGAGACCCACACACAACCATTCACACCTATGAACAATTTGGAATCACCAGTCAATCTACAGACATGTTTTTGGATTCAGGATTACCCAAAAAAAAAACCCACGCAAGCAAGAAGAGAACATGCAAACGCCACACAGAAAGACATCTGCCAGGAGAAGAACCAGGAACCTTCTTGCTGTGATGCAACAGTACTACCCACTAAATTCAATTCAATTCAATTCAATTTTATTTATATAGCGTCTATTACAACACAAGTTGTCTCTAGGCGCTTTCCAGAGACCCAGAACATGACCCCCGAGCAATTATTACATAAACAGCGGCAGGTAAAAACTCCCCTAGTGGAAGAAAAACCTTAAGCCAAAACAGTGGCAAGGAAAAACTCCCCTTTAAGAGGGAAGAAACCTTGAGCAGGACCTGGCTCATGAGGGGGGACCCTCCTGCCGAAGGCCAGCCGGGTAGAGCAAGAAATAAGAAAGAATAGAGACATAGAGACACCGTCAAAGGTACAAGATAGGATACATTAGTAACTGTCCTTGGTAGTCCAATTAGACTTCTGTGAATATGGGTGATATATGGATAGACGGTGATACAAGGGGATGAGGACTGCAGGTCGGGGTGTCAGCAAGCATCCAAAAGACATCCATACAGACAGGTGAAGGCAGACACTGGGATGGTCAGAGGTGGAACTGCAGGTCAGCAAGCAGCTCCTGAGGCTCTGGTCCGCAGGACATGCAAAGAAGAGGAAAAGAAGGGCCAGACAAGCACAAAAAACTACCAGAACAATGGACCACAATTAAGTTTATGGGATATTGTTAATAAATGAGGGTTGAGGTGAAGAAGAGACAGAGAAGGCAAAGAGAAACAGAGACGGTGAAAGGCACCACTCAGTGGATCATGTTGGTGCCCCCCTGCAGCATAGGCCTATAACAGCATATCTACACCGAAGCTATGTTTAAGATGAGCTGCTCTAATCTGGTCCTGTAACTGCAGCTTTGACTACTGGCCCTGACACATTAAGATACTAAATGTACACTAACTATATGCTTTATTAAACAGAAATGTTTTAAGTTTAGTTTTAAAGGTGGAGGTGGTATCAGCCTCCTTAACCCAAACTGGAAGTTGGTTCCAGAGTGATGGTGCCTGATAACAGAAAGCCCGTCCTCCAAATCTACATTTCGATACTCTAGGAACTACGAGTAAACCTGCACCCTGAGAACGGAGAGCTCTATTAGGAACGTACGGTTCTATAAGGTCTTGCAAATATCGCGGCGCTAGGCCATTTTGGACTTTATATGCCAGTAATAAAATTTTGAATTGGATTCTAAATTTTACAGGGAGCCAATGGAGGGAAGCTAAAACTGGAGAGACGTGGTCTCTCTTGTTGATTCCTGTCAGCACTCGCGCTGCTGCATTTTGGATCAGCTGGAGGCTTTTAAGAGAATTACTTGGACATCCAGCCAACAACACGTTACAGTAATCTAGTCTAGAAGATACGAACGCATGAATTAGTTTTTCGGCATCACTCTGCGAGAGGATGCTCCTGATCTTTGCGATATTACGGAGGTGGAAAAACGCAGTTTTACAAACCTGATTAATATGCTGTTTAAATGACAAATCCTGATCGAATATAACGCCAAGGTTTCGCACAGTTTTACTGGAGGCCATCGCAAGACCATCTAATCCCTTCCTAAGCTGTTTGGGACCACAAACAACAACTTCTGTTTTATCAGAATTTAGTAGCAAAAAATTTCTGGACATCCAGTCCTTGATGTCCTTAAGACACATCTGAAGTTTGTCTAATGGTTCTGTTTCATCTGGCTTCATAGACAGATACAGCTGCGTATCATCAGCATAACAATGAAAATTAATGCCGTGGTTCCGGATAATACTTCCCAAGGGCTGCATGTATAAACTGAACAGGATTGGCCCTAGCACTGAACCCTGCGGGACACCATAGCAGACCCTCGTCTGTACGGAAGAAACCTCATGAACATGAACAAACTGGAATCTATCAGACAGATATGATTTAAACCAATCTAGAGCTGTCCCTTTAATCCCAACAACATACTCTAGCCTCTGCAGTAAAATGCTGTGATCTATAGTATCAAAAGCAGCGCTGAGGTCCAGCAGAACCAGTATGGACACTAACCCATTATCTGAGGCCATAAGAAGGTCATTCGAGACTCGAACCAGTGCTGTTTCTGTGCTATGATGCATTCTGAACCCTGACTGAAAAATTTCAAATAGATCATTTCTATACAAATGCTCACACAGCTGGCTTGCAACTACCCTTTCCAGAATTTTAGAGATAAATGGAAGGTTGGAAATTGGTCTATAGTTAGCTAAAATGTCTGGGTCAAGAGAGGGTTTTTTAAGTAATGGTTTGATTACTGCGACTTTAAAAGCCTGTGGTACATATCCTAAGACTAGAGACAAGTTGATCTGTTTCAGTATTGTCGGTCCAATCAGAGAGAAAACATTTTTGAGTAGTCGAGTAGGGATTGGGTCTAACAGACACGTGGATGATTTAGATCCATTGACGACTGAGGTCAGCTCAGAGAGGTCAACAGGAACAAAACAGTCTAGAGTCAGGTCGGAGCATAAGGGAGTCGCCGAGGTTGAAGAAATTCCCACAGCCACTGCCGGGAGGGCCTGGCCGATTTCCTCTCTAATTCTGACAATTTTATTGCTAAAGAAGCTCATAAAGTCTTCACTACTGAGAGCTGCAGGGATGCACGGCTCAACAGAGTTGTGGCTCTTTGTCAGCCTGGCTACAGTGCTGAACAGAAAACGTGGGTTATTTTTATTATCCTCTATTAACACTGAATAATAGGCTGTTCTAGCTTTGCGAAGCGCTTTTTTATACACTATTAGACTATCTTTCCATGCATAATAAATATCTACAGACCTACTAGAGTACCACTTTCTTTCCATTTTACGCACTTTCTGTTTTAACATACGAATATGTGAGTTAAACCAGGGAGTTAAGCTCCTACGGTTAGAGAACCTCTTTCTCAAAGGAGCAACTACATCTAAAGCTGTATGCAACACATCTGCAGTGCTACCAACAAGGAAATCAACGTCTGCAGAGGTAGAACCGAGGTCACAGCCCTCAACTGCTTCACTATGTTCCTCTGTAAGAAGATGAAGAGCAACAGCCTCCCTAAATTTAGTGATAGCTTTATCGGATAGACACCTGCTAAAGTAATTCCTCCTATTATGCGTAACGTTGACAATGTTGAATTCAAACGTTATTAAATAGTGGTCGGATAGGAGGGAGTTAACATGTGACACTAACAGATTATCAAGTTCTACACCGTAGACGAGGACCAGATCAAGAGTATGATTAAGACAATGCGTTGGTTCGTTAACTTTTTGTAAAATCCCCATCGATTCTAGAAGAGAATCAAAAGCCAACTTAAGATTGTCGTTGTCAACATCCATATGAATGTTAAAGTCGCCCACTATGATGACTTTATCTGTACTGATCAATAAACTAGATAAGAAATCTGAGAACTCAGACAGAAACTCCAGATAAGCTCCAGCAGGAGGCCGGTAAACTACCACCAACAAGACTGGCTTCTCTGATTTCCAGCTCGGCAGTTTTAAACTGAGCGTGAGGCTTTCAAACGTATTATAATCGCATTTAGGTTTGGATTTTATTGTAAGACTGGAGTCGTAGATCGCCGCTACTCCTCCACCTCGACCTGTGATTCGAGGAATATGATAATTAACGTAACTGGACGGCGTCGATTCATTTAAACTAACAAACTCTTCCTCTTGGAGCCACGTTTCTGTTAGGCAGAAAATGTCACTCCGGGTCTCAGTAATTAGATCGTTTACTAATAGAGACTTGGAGCTTAAAGATCGTATATTTAGTAATCCGCATCTAATTGTTTGGTCCTTAGTTCGCATTAAATGCGTATTTGTTTTTATTTTTACGAGGTTATTTTGGTTAACGCCTCTATTACGTCGCGCTTGGTGAAGATTTGGAGGACGGGGAATCGATACTAAATCTATTTTACTTGGCACCTCGTTAGAATCTCCAATTACATCATTTACATCATTTACTTCTACCTTTTTATTGGCAGGCGATAGTCCTCGAGAAGCAGCAGAGAAGCGTGTAAGACTGCAGCTCTGCACCCCGGCCTGGACCCTGGATTGTCAGGGGGAGGATCTAATAATATCAGCCAGATTTCTAGAGATAAGAGCTGCACCATCCCGGGTGGGATGAATGCCGTCTCTTCTAAGCAGACCAGGCTTTCCCCAAAACGTCTTCCAATTGTCAATAAAGGCCACGTCGTTTTCTGAACACCACCGAGACAACCAGCGACGGAGCGACAACATGCGGCTAAACATGTCATCACCGGTCAGATTGGGGAGGGGACCAGAGAAAACTACGGAGTCCGACATGGTTTTGGCGTAGTTACACACCGAGACAATATTGATTTTAGTGACCTCCGACTGGCGTAGCCGGGTGTCATTAGCGCCGACATGGATGATAACTTTACTGTATTTACGATTACCCTTTGCCAGCAGCTTCAAGTTTGCTTCGACGTCGCCCGCTCTGGCCCCCGGGATGCACCTAACTATGGTCGCTGGAGTCGGCCTCACATGCCTCAAAATAGAGTCGCCAATCACCAAGGTCGGTTTCTCAGCGGGTGTGTCACTGAGTGGGGAAAAACGGTTAGACACGTGAAGCGAGTGGTGGTGTTCCGTGCGCCTTTTGGGACTACGCTTCCTCCGAACCGTCACCCAGCCGCCCTGACTGCCCGGCTGCTCGGGTGCTGCAGGGGGGCGGCTACCAGCAGCTACACCTGGCCGGTCCGCCGCTACTTCAGCCTGACGAGCTACAAAGTCAACCGGACTATGGTCTATTTGGCGGAACCGGACCTCTAACTCACTGAGCCTCGCCTCCAAGGCTACAAACAAACTACATTTTATACACTTACCGTCTTCACTAAAGGAGGCAGAGGAATAACTAAACATTTCACACACTGAGCAGTAAGAAGGAGAAACGGTGGGAGAGGAGGCCATGCTGAGAGGACAGGAGACGGTACCTGTACCGGTGACTGGTGGAAATGAAAGTTAAATAAGAGAAAAGGTACAAGTGCTCGATTCAAAGAGAAGTTTACAAGATGTAGTGTTTTATTATCAAAACAAACTAAAATCAGAGTATAAGGATTCGAAGAATCAGAGCCCGTAACGCCGTGCAGACAGACAGCGAACAACAAACAGGAAGTGACGCAATGCGTTACCCACCCAGCCACTAAGTCATGTTGCCAATATATATAGTGCTTCCCACTGCTAACCACTGGCCCCGGAGAAGGAATAATGTATGTGTGTTGTGTTGGAGATGACAGAAGGGTTGAGATGTCACAATGTGACTTGTGACCTCTTCACCTCTCATAAGCTTGGTCAGGCAGTCCTGAAGAACTTCACGATTGGCACTGTGAGGCAGAGATACCACTCACTCACTCACTCACTCAAGAGAGATGGCTCTTTTTTCTTTTTCTTCCATGACACCACATTTGTCTCAAATATGCAAAACAAAATAAAACAAAAACAAACAAGAAATGACATCTTTATGAGCACATTACACAAGAGTGGACAACCTTGACACATCAACAGGCACAGGGGGGAACTGCACACTGACCCCTCTACCACAACATTATTGACATATTGACTTAAAATGCCTTTGTCCAATGTTTGCAGAATGTTTAGGAATATTATGTTTAACGTTTTAGTCTGTATTCTGTCCTGTAGATGATAGTCAGATTTGATTACTGCCCTATGGAGAAAGCTGAACTCTAGCATCAGGACAAGTAAGAGTAACTTGACACGAATATTTTTGGAATTGCTTGAAAGGTTATTGTGACTCCATAGTGACACCCCCTTTTTCTGCACAGCAGCTTTAACAGGACTGGTAAGAATGCAAATGTGGGAAACACATCTACAAGTCTCACAAAGGTTTTTCTACCACTGCTTTGAATGCAGAATATTTTGTAATAAGCAGTTCTTCATGTTTTGTGCTTTGACTAGTAAATAATTTTGAATTAATAGTGCTGTAATGGTTATTAATGGCTATATTATAATGCCTAAACAGTTTCAAAATGTTCTTGCTATTTTTACACATTTTAAACATAATTATTCCTGTTGTGTTTCCAAGTCTCAGCTAAAACAGAACATAATTGGGAGTGACTTTATATATTGATATTGAGTGCTGTAAAACTTAAAACGTACAGTATCTAAGATTAATCATAAATCATTCATTAATGATTAATCAAGATATTAATGTCAGACAGTGTACTTATACATTCTGTATAGATCTGTATGCATATGATTACAGCATTTAAATGTGGTGGTCAAGGCTAGTTGCCAAACCTGTTAAAATAGTTATTTGGTAAGCAATGAGTTTTAGTTTACATTTATTCTGATGAAATCTGTCCAAACAACCTATATTCTATTGCTGCTATCGAAATAACATTTGAAATGTGTGGCCCCAGAGCTGAAATGTGGACTACCAGAGCTCCAAAAAACATACCACCATATTTGGGACTATTTCTTTTTACTCCTGAACCAAAATGACTGGAAAGCAAAACTCTTTATGTGCACACAAGCACCCGTTAAAGTGTAACTCATAGATTGTGTTATTCACAAGGTATATTTGAGAAAATGTATGTTTAACAAGCCATGTTAGTTTGATATATTCTATGAGATTTAAGGCAGAAATAATAATATTAAAAAAACAAGCACTAATTCTGAGTAGTTCTCACAGTGAAATCAGATTTTAAAATACAGTATGTGCGTTAGAGATAAAAGGTTGTTTTCTTCCAATATCATACACTAATATTTTATTGGACTACATTTAGCTTTTTTTTGTCATCACAGGAGATGTATGTAGTATTGTTGCAATATTTCAAATAAAAGCACAATCTTCCACACAAGACTGAGCCAACAGTATTGGGCTAACTGCTTCCATAATAAACATACACAGAAAGACACAATACGGATAATACTAAAAGAATGTAACCCATTTTATTATGAATAATCTGAATATATAGCAGCATTCCCTCATTAACATGTATTTTTCTTTTAAAACTTGCTTCACATCCCTTTGTACATTCATATCTCTGAGAAGAGGACCAGATTGATCAGATTTGCTATGTTTCTCTGTGCCAGTCTTGTATCTTCTACACCAGAATATTTGACTTCAGATACTGTCTCATTCAATTCATTGTTTAATACATTATAATTGTCAAAATGCTTAGAAGTTTACACACTGATCTTTGTTATATGTGTGTGTGTGTGTGTGTGTGTGTGTGTGTGTGTGTGTGTGTGTGTGTGTGTGTGTGTGTGTGTGTGTGTGTGTGTGTGTGTGTGTGTGTGTGTGTGCAATGATGTACAAATTACTTATTGTGTTTCTCTGCTTACAATGTATATGAATATGTATTAGATATGTCTCCTTATCCCTATATGTATGTGTATATATATGTATGTGTATATGTATGTATATGTGTGTATGGGTGTGTATGTGTGTATGGGTGTGTATGTGTGTGTATATGTATGTATATAT
The DNA here is from genome assembly GCA_014839995.1 of Xenentodon cancila. NCBI lineage: Eukaryota > Metazoa > Chordata > Actinopteri > Beloniformes > Belonidae > Xenentodon > Xenentodon cancila. Next base: position 19,456,790 of record CM026210.1, on the reverse strand, counting down.
ATATATATATATATATATATATATATATATATATATATATATATATATATATATATATATATATATATATATATATATATATATATATATATATATATATATATATATATATATGTATGTGTATATATATGTATGTGTATATATATATGTATGTGTATATATATATGTATGTATATGTATGTGTATATATATATGTATGTGTATATATATATGTATGTATATGTATGTGTATATATATATATATATGTATGTGTATATATATATGTATGTATATGTATGTGTATATATATATATATGTATGTGTATATATATATGTATGTATATGTATGTGTATATATATATATGTATGTGTATGTATGTGTATATATATAATTATGTGTGTGTATGTATGTATGTGTATGTATGTGTATATATATATATATATGTATGTGTATATATATATATATATGTATGTGTATATATATATATATATGTATGTGTATATATATATGTATGTGTATATATATATATATATATCTATATATATATATATGTGTGTATGTGTATATATATATATATATATATATATGTGTATGTGTATATGTATATATATATATATATATATATATATATATATATATATATATATATATATATATATATATATATATATATAGTTATGTGTATGTGTATATATATGAACATGCATGAGTACTTAAATACTTCAATGCATATTATTACATAGATAATGTTTTAAATACTGCCCCCACACCCTCAAAAACTCAGGTATGTAATAAAGAACAGAATGCTCCTTCCCCTTTCCTCTGTCTTCTTTTTTATTAACACCCTATTGTCTTGTGTCCACTTTAAACACTACCCTTAATTCTTTTTTTTTATTTTTCTTTTCTTTTCTTTTTTTTTTACACACACTACAACATAGGCACCACACTGCACCACCACTGTCTCGTCTCTCTCTTTCTCTCTTTCTATTTCCTTTTCTGATCTGATCACATACTACACCCGGTGAGTTTGGCCCTCTCTGACAGAATTTAGTTACTTATTTCTTTATTGTTACTTTTTTTTTCTTTTATTTTTTCTCTTTCTTTTCTTTTTTTTTTTGTTTTTTTTTTTTTTTTTTTGTACTTCGCTCTACTTAGGGATTAATAAAAGAAATAATTAGACTGTCATTAGGGCCGGTGAAGGGTACACATCTGCACACACACTTCACACACACACAAAAAAAAACAAAAAAAAAAAACCTTGATTACAGATTAAAATGCATATATATATTTCTTTGGGTCCTACCAATTTGGTATCAACCAATAATATATGTGCAAACAAGGGAAAAAAAATAAGAAAAATAATAATTGTCAAAATGCTTTTCATTCGCACTCTCCGTTTCTGATTTCAACCTCTATCTGAACAGATGGATTTGGTGTGAGATCTTCCTCTAGTGGAGAACAAGCATTACTGCAGGCATGACTTTACAGCCCCCCTTTTGCTCATGCAGGAATCCTTCATGGCTGCCTACATATACTGATCTTTTCTCATGTTTGCTGCATGTTTGTGGAAAAAAAAAGTTCATCTTTTGATAAAGAATGCGTAATTCAACATTCCACGTAAGTTACGTCACTCTTGAGGTTATTCCACAACATGTGAACATGGTCTAGGTCACTAACGAAGGGACTGCTTTCTTTTCTCTGAAACCATGGGTAGGGTGCAT